>CABFVX010002709.1:54303-106344 GCA_902151425.1 Timema shepardi | reverse complement strand
CTACTACTACTACTACTACTACTACTACTACTACTACTACTACTACTACTACTACTACTACTACTACTACTACTACTACTACTAATTTAAGTGATCTCATATTTAACCTCTTTGTATATTAACCAAAATTAAGCATTTATTTTAAAATGTCTATTAAATATAGCACTTTATCACATTTAAAAATGTAATACAAAAATATGCCATATTACAAATGTGAAACTACCAGTTTACAATCATGACAATTTGTAGAATAAATGGTAGAATAAAGAATGAAGACACAAGTTTGAACAGGCAACTGCAGAATCAAGTCTAATCCTTTTTTTGAACCAAGAAACAGGCAACAACAGAATCTAAGTGACTCTGATCAACTCATAGCCATGCTGCTGTAGTCCAGCCGGTTTTTTACTTTCTCCTGCTGAAGAATGGAACTCATGTCGATAATTATTTGTTTTGTTTTGTTTTATTTTAATTGTGAACTTTGATGCCTACATTGGTAAATTTGTAGGCCTTGCCCTTCTAACTTCCTTTCATTGATTAATTAAATAGGTTTTATTTTGTAATGATTGACTAATTCTGCTTCAATCTCTTACCTAATTTTAATGTATATCTGTAAAACCCAGAACCCCTTACACAATTATTTATTGTACAAGATATTAGTCACATTTATTGCACACATTTTCTACCCAGAGGCTTTTCACACAAGACACAATTGCATCCAATATTTGAACAATATGATGGCTAATTTGCTCTTTTTATGGTTAAATAAATAATGAGTATATTAAAAAAAATGAAATTCACTATAAATATATACCTAAATGCTATAAATATGAATAAAAGGTGGTTTAAAATCGTATGTATTTCTTTTAAAAAAGTCAAAAACCTAGATTAGGGTTTCAATCTTCTTTAATTTATATTGGCTTTGATCAAGTATTTAGCTGTTAAAAAATACTATCATTCATTAAAAAGTGTTTAGCAGATCAATCTTGTACATTGTTGGATGTTCACATAGCTCGTTCTTGTGGCCACATCTTGTGTAAAAAATTGTGTTGTGTTTATCAGGCTCAAGACTTATGTTTTGATTTTAAAATTTTGTAATTGTTTATTAGTGATAGTGTTTAGCTTTTATTTTGAACTTTACATTATATTTTATACTTTAATTTACATCCATAATTGTTTCCAGCCTGTGGTCTGGGTCAGTTTTTTTTATTCAAGCTATATAATTTCTTTTAGCGGCTTGCTAGGCCAATAGCTTCATATGGCTTATAATCTTTCTTAAGACTAGGACAGAGCCAGCATTTGGTCCCCGGCCTTTAATTTATCACTTTAAAAGGGTAAACCCAAATTTCACCAATGATAACTTTATGGCCATTCCGGGAATCAAAACCGAGACCCTTAGCTCAGTAGACAGACATGCTATCAACTGAGCCAAGGTGTAGAATAATATATTATACTACTATTTTAAGTATATGAATATATGTCTTTTTATGTATATGACCTTATCTTGACTGGTAAAATATGTAACAATTTATAGTATAATTTTTTTTATTGATATGTTTAATCAAAGCTAAACACTGTGTTGCATACACATGAAAAACTGAGGTCCACATATTATTAAGATATTACTGTTGATGTATCTTACTGGGGATGTGCGAGAACCACTTTCTCACTTAAAGACAATATTGAGACGAGAAGATGAAACAATATCAAAATACAAGAATGAGATGAGAAAACTTACTTTAAAAGTAAAATAATGTAAATTATGTTTATTACAGTATATAATTATGGCTCTGCGTGTACTTGGATTTTGAGCTTCGAGCCGAGCTTGTCCTATAATATTCTGAAAATTGAAAAATGACACCTGGACACAGGAATCGAACCCGGGACCTTCGGCTTAGTACGCCAATGCTCTTACCACTGAGCTATCCAGGATTCGTCCCGTGCCCATGGTCATTCTTCACTCATAGTTTAAGGCAGAGTCCTATAAGCTCGAGATCAAGATTGAGGTCGGTGACCAGGCGGTCTAGGGGTAAGCTGTCAGACTTCTGTGCCGGGGTCCAGGGTTCAATCCCCCAGTTCTGGCACATTTATCTGATTTCCAAACCCTTCCTTTACCTCTGACAAGACCTGTATTAATTACAACCTGTGAATGTGTGGAATGCCAGGCCTCCACCTAGGTTTGGATCCCACGTTAAGCTTTAGGTCCTCCATTTCATCTCACATTCACTTAAAAATCATTTGGTTACTTAACAAATTGTTAAAATCAATATCAATTTTCACATTAAGAACGTAATAGAGCTTTAAAACTATTTTCGCCCGGTAAATTTATTCAATATTGTCGTCCATTTTGAATTATTCTTTATTGAAGTTGTTTTCTTGTATTGTCATGTTAAAGCAATGAAAATAAAAATAGCTTAATAGATTACTTAATAATCTAATGATTCTTTTTACTTTTTAAACTCTAACCTAACTCCTTTCAGGTTGGCTTCCTTCATTATCACTTACTTTATATTATTGTGCAGTGTTTTTATACTAACTTATTGTAAATTTCCAATCCATCATTTAATTAATCATTTTATTACTTTTTTAATTGTTAGTGTTATTTTAATGTTCTTAAAGACAAAAAAATTTGAAAAAGTTGAAAATTTTTTAATTATTTTTCCTACTAGGCCTTAAATTTTTATTTGACTGTTCTTATGTTTAATTTTATTCAAGTGTTATTTATAAAATTGAGTGTCATTCATATTTTAAGAACATGTGTTTTAGTATATTTTTAAAATCCCAGATTTTAAAGATATTATATTTACATTTAAAATAAACAAATATATACTATTAACATTTTAAAATTATGAATATACTCGAACTCGGGAGCTTTTAGAAATACTAGACTCGAATAAACAAACCCAAGCTTGAAACTCCTAGTAAAAATATAATCTATCGAGTCCCTTTTGACATTGGGGCTGGTGCTTGCTTTGGATTATTTTGTAGTTCATTCAAAAACCTAAGAAATAACTCGTATACATTTTAAATGCAATTGATAAAATGGTGTTAGCTGCAATGTATATCATTTATAGTTTAATTTTGCAGTGTTAACATTTTATAATGTCAAAGTTTGATATGGAAAAACAATAATTATAACCAAACCATCTATTAATGAAGGCTGTTTTGTGGGTATAAGTGCTGCCTCTTTTCGGGTTAGTACATATTATTAGAAATAATAAATTCTCTGGCTTGTAAATTTCCTAAGGCAGCTATTTTCTTTTTCATTCTTTTATAATTTCTCGAATGATCGGGATATTTTTGAGTCTTGCACATCCTTAGTATCTTATTTTCTCCTTATTATCTAAGTGGAAGTCTTAACTTCATAACTAAATATTTTTATAAGATTGTGATATATATGTTAGTTTTATATTGCTAAAGTTGTCATACAAGTCTTTAATTAAATGATACATTTGAAGCTAAACAGTTGATATGTTCTTTGTAAAATAACTTATACAATATTATAAATAATGATTTAAGTTTTATACATTTATGACTAAACTACATGTATAAGGAAATACATGAAATCATTGTCGAATCACATCATAACCAAGAGCGAACCAATTTCAAGGAAACCTATATTAGCTTTAGTTAAGAATGTATTATGTTACTTTATTGAAATATGTATCTTAATGAAATGAAAATACCTTAGAAAAATAATTGCATTCAAGAATTATAGAAACAAATGAAGGATAAAAAGAACAAGACCTTCACAAGAAACACAGTTCACACTTAACACTCCTGCCATTAGACTAAAAAGTAATTACTTCCTTTAGATGTGCACATGAAGGGCGGGGGGGTTAAAATCCCATCTTTCTGATAAATTTTGAAATGCTCAAACAATATTACATACAATCATACAATGTTACCCTAATCACGCCATTCCCTTATGATGTGAGCAAGAAACTGTGCCTATAGCTCAAAAAACTACTCTGTATTTAATTTATCCTCACTGACTTTTTAAACACTTCCCTATCCTTACATACGCTCTTTGCTTAAATAACCTCCATACACCGACTCGTACATGTTCTTTTATTCTTAAAACTCTTAATGTGTCTCTTTTTTCACACATTCGTCCACAACATTCAGCAAAGTCTTATATAGCCTACTCTTTTCATCCACACATTTTCTTTATTTACAATAAGATGACAATAATATCCATACAATTATTTCTGTTATACTTACACTATGATATTAAGAACTAGAAGTTCACTGTCACACTTACATTATAATGTCCTCCCATCTTGTCTGGGTCTTCCTAATGATCGCTTCCCATTGGATTTATCAGTCAATACCCGGAACACCATTCTAAATTCTTCCATGCACACCATAATATGCTAGATTTGATTGTCCTAACAATTTCTTGTGATATGTACAAGATCCTTCTACTTTCCTGTATCTTCATCCCTTTTTTGGACCAAATATCTTCTTAAGCACCTGGTTTTTGAACATCCTAAAGTTCTTTTCCTCATTTAAGGTAAACAGCCACTTTTCACATCCATAAAGAAGAAACAGTAAATTTACTGTTTCGTTTAGTAATATAGTTGTTGATAGTTTACCACTCTTCTTCCACAGAAATACGGGTAAACTACCTATAAATATAAAAAACCTGAACAGGTTGTAAGATGTGATAAAACGAGCTGTTATTTTTGATAGATATTATTACTACCTATAAAATAATGCTAATAATTTAGTTAATAGAAATGTAAATTCAAAAAGCACCGTGAAACCTATAGTGTAGATTTGTCATCTTGATATGGGCTATGTCAATTTTTCATGGGATTTAAAAGAGAGCAAAAATGTCTGATGTTTGTTTAAATTTTAATTAAGATAACTTTGGTAGCTCAAATTAATATTCTACTTTTTGTTATACATATAAGTGATAGTTACACATTTTTGAGGGGCGTTATAGTTGTTTTTGTGTACTAATGTGATAAAATGTTCAATGTTTTTTTTAACTCATTTAAAAGTTAAATTTAATGTTTATTTACTTAACTGCATTTCTTTATTGACATACAATAGGAGTGTGCGAAGTAAACTCTTTTGAATTTGAAGAGAAGCCAAATTGTATTAAATAACATATTCCTGGAGTTTAATCAAAGTTAAAATATTTTTTATATTGTGTTATGTTTGAATGTTTCTATACTGTGCATATTTATATAACTTTCTACACTAAATATTATTTAAAATATGTTTTATTACAAAGAAATTAACATATGTCGACCAAAGTTAATATCACTAAATGTACAAAAATTGAACATAAATAGGCAGCAGTAAAAGTGCAACAATTAAACATAATTAGGTGTTTAATCTTCAGTATTTTGATTGGCCAAACTTCTTAGTTGTCAAAGCCAATTTTCTTTTACAAGCAAAGATTTTAATCTTCCTGCCCCCTTAAGGCTGTTACATGGGGAGGTCGTTTTATGCGTTTGAAAATCCCACATTTTTGAAGAAGTGGTTTTATATTTTTAAATATGGTTTTCACCAAACTGTAGGCGAAAGCTATCAAGAAGTCCCTATCTTGTTATAAAGTTAAATTTTTTAGAAAGAATTCAACTACGTTTTATGCCAATATTTGTACTTCTGAGATCAAAGTAAAATGCTAGAGACCTAGAACTAGCTATTCTTTATCAAATAGTCATTTTTTGACAGGGTCACAACAGAAAATTTGAAGCAAATGCGGGATTGTTTTTTAAGGTTAAATATAAACTACCAGACTTTTTTAAACTTTAAATTTAAAGTTTATTCTCTTTAACTGGTCATAATTTAAGCCTAAATTTTGTTGAAAACCACTTTAAGAAATATCAAACCACTTCATAAATAATCCAGAATTTCTAAACAGCTGCAACACTTTCAAAGCTCTCCCATGTAACCATGTAGGAGGCAATAAGGGAAACATCATTTACTCCCTGTGCATGTGAATGGAAAAATAGATAATCTATTTTTAATAAATAAATAAAAATACTATCAAATAAAATAGACAAGAATGAAGTGGGCGTGTTTTTAAAATATCTGCTTAAAGTGTTTTACATAATTATCATACAAAATTGTAAGAATTTTAAATATTTATTTTGACCATTTAACTTAATAAGCAGAGTAATATATTACATCTGAACTGCATTTTTTATTTGTACTTTTTGTGGGTTATTTTAGTTCCTTAACTATGTATAATCATATTTGATTAAAATTGTATTGGAAAAGTGAAAATAAAAAATTATATATGTACAGTTATCAAACAACCCTCTTAATGTTCCATTCCAAATTTAGGTAAAATTGAATTCTAAAAGAGGACAGAAGGACCAGGCATATATTCCAGAAAAATGCAGCCCTAATAGTTCACAATCAATACACCACTCAGCACAGTAATTTCTTAGGAGCATTAGTCCATTGTTTCTTTTCCTGAAGAAGAAGCTTGATGTGTTTTAATTGTGACTGTTTGGGCCTACACTTTTCTGGTGTCTTGGATCTTGTCCATCTATCTTTTCAATATTGATTAAATCCAGCTGTTTGGTGCAATTTTTTAAATTCAATAATACATCTTAGATTATATTAAATACAAAGCTGACAGCCGACAGACACATTGAAGTAGAGCTAAGAAGTAAATATCTTTGAACATGAGACCTTTACTTGAAATTACAATGTCATATAATTGGTCAAGTTGATTATATATAACTAGGAAAATATTTTAGTTTCCTTTCGCCAAAAAAAATCTAATCACAAAATCGGTTGGATTCCATGTGAAAATAATTTATTCTACATGTGTACCTTTGTCATAATTTATTACATAAAAAAAAATTAATACTGTGTACATCAATATGTTGCCTTCATCAATGGCCATATGGTCTAAGCTAAGGAGTCATTCTCATCTTAGACTAGACTGCCGATGACAGCGAGATTGAAGTTTGAAGCAATATATGCAAGTACTTTGGTTTTATTTGGCATAAATCCTTTGAAAAATTTATCAAATGTAGAAATGGTTTGTCTTTGAATGTGGCTTAGATTTGAATGATAAGCAATTACTGGCAAGTGATGGAATTATTTCAGCACTAGTGCTGTCAAATGCTGCTTCCTGACCAACAAGTAGCTAGGGCGGCGAGTTAACTCCGAGTTGTGTGACATGCCACAACACTCCCCCTGGGTTTTCCCTGGTGACTCATACTTGGTGCCAGAATATTTCCGTCTGATCTGAATTTACCCTCTGGTTATTTCCATGAAGACATGGGGTTAATGACTTGATGTCCATCTTCAATGTCACAAATGTTTATTTCTGGTTTTCTATGTGGCCATGGGTTTTCCCTGATGACTGGCGCAAGTTTGGCGGCTCGACAAGACAGAAATAGAGCACGACCTTGAATGATGTAGCAACTCTCCCTATCTATGTGGCAATGTATTTTCCCTGATGACTGGCGCCAGTTTGGCGGTTTGACAAGACAGAAATAGAACACGACCTTGAATGATGTCGCAAACCTCCCCATATATGTGGCAATGGGTTTTCCCTGATGACTGGCACGAGTTTGGCAGCTCGACAAGATTAATCGAGACAGGAATGGATCGTGACCTTGAAACTGTGAGCTAGTAGATAAGTCATTGACCCTGACACCCCTCTTCCGGCAATGGGGTTTTCCGGTGTCGTCATCGTAATGTCGCAAACCCCTATGTGGTAATGGTTTTTTTTCACAACTAAAGAGCAATGATACAGCTCTGATTATGCACAGTCAGGGGCCTTGGAAGCCTCAATTAGGGGCCGCTATCCCCCACAACAAAAATATACTAAAATTGGTTGGTTGGTTTAGTCCATCGACATGCGCGGATGTAGGTATCCGTCATGGATCAAATGAGTAGGGTAGTAATGTTCCAGCGTTTACGTGGAGTGAGCAAGAGTAGAAAACCACCCCAGTTCACCCGAACGAGATTCGAGCCCAAGACCTCCCCTACCATAACTATATGAGTGACACGTACCCTTTCTGGTAAAATGTGCGGTAAGGATGATTAAGAAAAGGTTCCGGAGGGAGAAATACCTACAGTTTACACGGTGGGGACTCGATTTCCGTACCCACCAGAATCAGATGAGCCTGACATTTAGACGGCATGCACACCGGAATTCGAACCTCGATATCTTTAGAACGGTCGCACTCCCTGCACCCCCACCATTTTCGAAGGGGTTTTGCCGGTCGACCAGATTTTTCTAGACCAGGTAGAATGTGCACCCACATTTGCTTCAAACGTCAATCACTCTGTAATCGGCCGTCTAATGACGCCTTAGGCTGTGCGACCATCGAAGCAGGTATACAAATTTATACGGCGTACACAAAGGGATTCGAACCTCGATATCTTTAGAACGGTCGTAATTCCTGCACCCTACCATTTTCGAAGGGGTTTTGCTGGTTGACCAGATTTTTCTAGACCAGGTAGAGTGTGTACCCGCATTTGCTTCAAACGTCGATAACTCTGTCATCGCCCATTTAGTGACGCCTTAGATCATGCGACCATAGATGCAAGTATTAAGTAATACAATCCGTGAGTATAAGGGTGATAGTTAAGTATGAGGATGTGGAACTAGTGGAAATTCTTGAACCTAACTGACCCCTTCCTTTCCCCTTTCTGGAAAAATACCCAAGGTACCAACCGGGAATCAAACGCGGGACCCCTAAGCTCGTAGGCAGGTGCATTGAACAATACCCCACGAGGTATGTTAGCGTTTTAATAACAGCTGTTACGATTTTCGAGTCTGATATATGAGTGTCTGGGACCTAATATTTAGAGTAACTCAATTGGTGTTGATAGTTTAGATGCAAACAAGGTACTCCAAAAAATGCTCTAGATTTTTCAACCACTGAAAGGACATTATTTATTATCATTTTAATTAATCTCTAATCATCTACATCAGCGTTAAAGCCGAGCACCCAATATTTTTTAAATTTATAATTACATATAAAATATAATAAAAACAAATTTACATGTGTTTCTACGAAAACAAAGTGCACGCATTGTTAACTATTGTTTGATCAATCGTAGTCAAGTTAGTTTTAATTCAGAATCTGGTTTTTAAAATAATAGTTAAATTATTATTATTTTGACTTATTCATACGTTAATTAGTATTATTAGTCGTATAAACAATAAAACACATACAATTATTTTGGAGCCATTATGTATTTGAGTATTCAATTTGAAATATACTCTATTTTACAAAATTTTAATCTATTAGGAGTGTTTTACTATACATGATTTGAAATTCCTCCAGCTTGTTTTACTTTTTTTACAATTAATATTGTATTTATAAGTACATTTTATCATTTCAACACAAATCACACGTCAATTCAAATATTAGAGGCAATTTTTTTTTCATAAAAGTGTTCTCAAATTAAAGTAAAATACATTTGTATTTGGGCACTATATGCTCTCTTTTGCTGCCGTAACTTGGACCATGCCTTCTTTGATGTCCGGAAAAAGAGTACCTCAGTGAGTGAGAAATTAATGCAAATAATAAAAAATCAAAAGATTTATTTTGGATTTATAAATAAAATACGTCCACGTTAAGCCCGCCGCACATTGGACGCACGGCAGGCGAGGAAGAGGAAAATCCCTAATACACGTGTTTTATGGGTTACGGTACCGCACATCGAACAGAGCGCAGGTGCAGTGTAGGGATTACTCTTTCACGTCTCACTCTGATTGTAGTAGACGTACAGTTTTCCTGGGTTCTATGCACCTCTGTCACGTAGTTTTAGTGTATCGTGATGCAACATCTTATTCAATTATCCAAGACCATACAGTATTATATTAAACAAGCAATACAAACTACATCTGGATGAAGCTGAAAATTGAACTAGGGGAAAAGATTGCTACTGAACGGAATTACTCGAACGGTAAGTGTAATATTTTAGATTTTTGTAGTTAGTGAAATTAATCTACAGTAGTTTGTATAACCCATTAGAAGAATTGGATGTTACTAGACACTGCGCATAAAGAAGATTACATTTTTTTCCTTTGTTTACTAAGAGAGTAGTGTAAAATTATATTATTTAATTCAGAGTCTGACTCGGAATACAAATTTGTCAAAAGTTCCTCTCATTCTCACGCCATACCATGTATTGTACTTGTTAGAAACAGAACTCAAGTTGGCATTGGAAAACATTGTTTTGCGTTACTTAGAGACTTTTGAAAACAACATTAAGGTTTTTACTGTTGGTTGGTTGATTGTATTACATTTGAAGATTTGAGATTTAATGTTCTTTGTTTTGTGATTTTCCTGTATTCAAATAAACTATAATCATTTTTCCGTATCAATTTGATGATGGCGATGAGATCTGTCTGCAACCACTCGATCCCGAGGGAGAAGAGGTTGCAGAAGAGGCTGCCTGGTGGACTACGGAAGGGATGGGAGCACGAGGGCAAGTTCCAACACGTACCGACCAATTGGTCACACCATGGGGTTCACAAGTAAAAAGTCGGGTTGTCACGTTCGTGAAGTTTTGATATAGAGAAACAAAGAAAACATTATTAGTAATAGTGGTGCGGGGTATAGAAACCGAATAAGGGTTTTTAGAGTTACGTGCGGAGACACAACTCTATGGGGGGCTGGGTGAGAGCCTCCCAAACCACTGTTGTCACATCTCGCTTATCCGGGCAGGGTTTTGGGACGTCGATGGCACCCACCAGGGTCTATAATATAGTTCCCAAGCCCCTGGATAAGAGGATTGATGGCACAGGGAAATCTGGTGTAGAAATAATGCGCCAGTCCAACGGAAGTGGACCTTGATGCTAGGCATATTCAGGTTGCGATGCAGAGTCTCATTCCGGACATACCAAGGTGCACTCACAATGATCCTCAGACACACGCGCTGGAACGCCTGCATCCTCCTCATATACGTATCTGCAAGGTGGCCCCAAGCGGGAAATGTATAGTCGAGAATCGGTCTGAGCAACTGCTTGTACAGCATAATACCGTTCCTTGTTGACAGAGCGTTACGCCTGTTAAGCAATGGCCCTAGGATTCCTAGCCTCTGCCCCCACCTTGTTGAGTCTCTCGTTACAGTGTGGTCTCCAGGTCAGTTTAGTGTCCAGCATAAGTCCCAGGTACTTAACACTGTCCGCCCATCTGGTTTGTTCTCCGAACAGCCGAAGTGGGGCCAGCCTGTAAAACTTTCTTTTCCATGTGAAGAGCACTGCTGCGCTCTTCTCCAAGTTAATACTTGTTCTCCAGGTGGTCAGCCACCCTTAAAACTGTGTCAGGTGCGTTTGGAGTCGCCTCTCCTCCAGCTGCCCTCGCCCCGACTCTACTACTAGAGCCGTGTCGTCCACATACATTGCCAACTTGGTGTCTGGGGATTTTTTAATGTCGTTCACATACAGGCTGGAGAGCACCGGGCCCACCATGGAACCCTGCGGCACTCCAGCCTGGATGCTTCTGACTTGCGAGGTAGTGGAGAAGGTGCGGTGGAATAGATAAGATTGAACAACCGTAACTAGGTAGAAGGGCAGGTTCAGGGAGAGGAGTTTGAAAATGAGATATTCGTGCAAAACACGGTCGAAGGCCTTTTCCACTCCGAGAAAGACAGCACCAGTCAGCCTGTTGATGTTGAAGTTCCTAGTGACCTACTCCACGAGCCAGACGAGTTGGTTAGAAGTAGCGTGTCCTGCCCGAAAGCCAAACTGCTCGTCCACCAAGATGCGTGCCTCGCGAACATGTCGGGTCAGTCTCGTAAGTAGTAGTCTCTCGAACAACTTGCCCAGACAGTCGAACAAGCTGATCGGTTGGTAGAACGAAGCTAGGGCCGGGTCCTTACCCGGTTTATGAAAGCAGAGGACGTTGGCGTGCTTCCAGAGCTCGTGGAAGTGACTCAGGACCAGGATGGCGTTGAACAACTCAACAAGAAAGTTAATCGCCTTCAAGGGCATCTTTCTGAGGACCGCGTTACTGATACCGTCGGGTACAGGGGGCTTGTTTAGTCTTAGAGAGGATATCGCCCGAGAAATTTCTGTCACCTACGTGGATTCAGGTTCATCCAAGGGTGTGTACGAGACCGCACCGATTACCTGAGCCATGTTCGCAACGTGTATCGGGTCTGACGGGTTGTCGATCGGTACAAATAACGCTTCTAAGTGCTCAGCGAGAGCATCGGCCATCTCCTGGTTGGAGTTGGCCACCCCGTTGCAACCCACAATAGAAGGCCTTGGTGCGGGTACCCGCATCAAGTTCCTCGTCATTTGTCACAGGGACCAGTCCGCACGCACAGGCTTTCAATATTGTCCTCCCAGACACTTCCGGTATTTTCGGACAATCTCCCAAACCCATGGACTTTATGGCTCCAGTTGGCCTTGTCTATCGGGTCCCTCGAGATTTGCCAAGCCTTCCTCAGCCGATTTTTCTCCCAGACGTACCTGAGTATAGAATCGGGCAAAGAAGCCTGTGGCGCCCCCTTAGGATGGTTCCCCCGCATCGAAGCTTCGAGCAACCCTTTGATGGCGGATGTTATGAGCTCCACACCACGATCAATTTCTGCTGCTGTTCGAAAGGTAGGGGGTGGGTCCCAACCTTTCTCTCAACACATTCGTAACCCTGTCCCAGTTAGTGCGCTTTAGGTCGGGTTTTTTGGAAGGGTCTATAAAGGAAACCACGCGTCTCAGGTTCACAAGAACGGGGTTGTGATCCAAGCCTATCTCAGCTAGACACTTCAGCACTAACCGCCTTCTGATCCCTCTCGATAAACGAAGTCTAAGTCGTCCGGGAAACCAATGGGATTGAGAGGGAAGTGGGCAGGGGTGGGAGGGCTGGAAACCACCAGACCGTGTAAATCTATGACGTCGCGGAGTAATCCACCACGAGCGCACATAATCCTAGAGCCCCATGAAGGGTGCTTAGCGTTGAAGTCACTACCGATTAAAACATGCGTGGTACCCAAAGCAGAACCTCCATGCCAGCCCTCGTAGCCCTGTAGAGCCGGCGGTAGGGAAGGAAATATATGGAAATGAAATGCCCTGAGCCAGGTGAGGTCACCAGTTGGATAGCCGATGCTTCCATGTGTTGGAGGGGAGGAAGTGAGATGACGTGATGGTCAAGGCCCCTCCGGACCAGAACCACCATCACGCCCCTTCCCACATATCCCGCTCGGTCACTCCGATGGCAAATTAACTCTGCTAACGAGAACCTCATTGTGGGGCGCAAGTGAGTTTCTTCCAACAACATTACATCGACACGATGCATTCACAGGAAAGTTTCAAACTCAGCCTTCTTCCCCGCGACTCCATTGGCGTTCCAGAGTGAGATCATGAGCTCCTTCAGCACTGGTGGTCCTCTATTTGAGTGTACCACCATGAGAGACCAGGTAGAGGATGATGTGCTCCATGACCAGGTGGCCACGGTTACTCCTTGGAGACTCATGGACCTTCCTCAAGAGACTCGATGAAAAGTCCATGGGTCCAGTCCCGAAATAACCTTGAGTAGCTCAATGCAAATTTGGGGCTTTGTGGTATCATCCTCAGGTGTGGGAAACGGCTCAGGTGTGGGGGTAGCAGGGGTAACACATGTAGGAGTTGGAAGTGATAGAAAAGGGTTAGAAGGGTGCGAGGGGATAGGGTTAGAGGTGAGGGTTGCGGGAGTAATGGGGGTTGTGATAGGGAGAGGAGCAGTCTCGGGTAGACCCTCGATAGAAAGGGTAAACCTGGATGCCCCCGGTTCAGGTAGGGTGGCTTTGGCAGGTGCCTTGGCCTGAGGTGGAGGAGTTTGGCTCTCTGATAGGACACTGGTGAAAGGTTGCACCAGTGGCTTTGTTGTTGGAGCTGGAATCACTGTCACCCTCCGTCCCGCAACGTGCCCGGGAGCTTCTGGATTTCACTTAGCCCATCCATTCTCTCTTATTGACCCTTGGAGGTACGCACATTCCCTGCCACTCACAAGGACCTGTACGTGGGACAGTCCCACCACGCCGAGGAATGAGCTCCTGAGCAGTGCTGGCACTTCGGAGGAGATCGACTCTCCTCCGGGCACTCACCCCTCTCGTGGTCACCACCACAGAACCCACAACTGGGGATAGCGTAGCGTAGCGTTGCACTTAACCGGGCCACCTGGAGACTTCTACTTCTCCACCCTAACGCCGATCCTGCACAGGACTGATATGGAGTACAGCCTTGCGGTATGCTCCGCGGGCGCCAGAGAGACAACGAAGTTCGGCAACCACTGCCTTTCTCCGGTCTTATGATCCCGCTTCTATTGGGAGAGCATCTGGGTGATGGATTTCGTGGGGAAGCCCGTCTACACTAGCTATTTCTGAATGTCGCCAGGGTTTGTCCGTGTCAGAAGTCACTTCACCACGACCCTGACTAGTCGCTTCCGTCCCAGCTCGTAGGACCAATGCTTGATCCCCAAGTTCGGCAAGAACTTCTGGAGGGCGCGGTAATGTTCCTCCGACCCATACTGGAGACTCACTCGGTCCCCCGGCTGCCTGACCACCTCCACAGTCTCTCGATCCTTGGAACGGATGGCCCTTGCCACATTGGAGTAGCCCTCCACATCACACAATATTATGGGAAAGATCTTCGCCTTTCCTCTTCCAGCCAGCCCAGAGCCAATAGTACCAGGCTGGGGTGAGGCACGGCTTGCGTTGTTACCCGTAGGTTTCCACCGCTTCACACCTTTACCCAATGCTGGCGCACCCTGTCCTAGGCCACCGCTGACCTCGCTCTCATCACCAGAGCTACCGCATAAATGGTTAGGGTTGCCCCCAGTAGCTTCCTGGTGTTGCAGGTCTTCCTCCTTCAGCGGGTCTTACGGTCTGAAATCCTTCAGACTCATCATCGGACCCCTGGCTCGACTCATCGCGCATCAACGTGAGATCTGTTCCTTAAGACAGTCCCTCCACGTCCACAGACTCGCACGATCTGTCAACAAGCGCGAATCGTGCGACCCGGTCTTCCGAGTCTGATGAAAATTCAACTGTGATTTTTTTTCCCTGAGTGAGAGGTGTCGAGTTGACGTGGGGTTTTGAGACCGCTTCGTTTCACTTGCATCAGTGCTGCTTACAGCGGTCTTTACCGGCGAAGGATAGCTAGGATCCCCTTTGTCAGGGCTTCCGTTGGCACCGTTAGGTTTACATCCATCGTGCTGGTGGGAGATTTTGCCATTTTCCTGGTTTGCGGAATGTTGGCCCTTAAGAGGGGCTCCAGCACTTTTTGGCCATCAGATGCACGCTCACCTCCTGTAGTTGGAGGGGCACTTTTGGTCGCACCCACATTGGCGTTGCTGCCAACGCTTTTAAGGGGACTGGAACTGTCCAGCGAGCCGAGGCCTGAGGGTGCACTACCGGACGCCCTGGTGAATTTGCCAGTGGCACGCGCACCTCCGGTAGCTGGAGAGGCCCCGCTGGCTTCACCCTGGCTGACCGAGCCCACCTAGCCAGTATTTGGAGAGGTCATGCTGGCCGTTATTTTGGCTCTAGAAAGGGCCGATTCATCACCATAAAGTGACTTTTGCCGGGTGTGATAAGTGGCACGCTCACCTCTGGTATTTTGAGGGGCCCCGCTGCCTTCACCCGCTAGGCTATGTCTTGCACCCACCTCCCCGGTAAATTGGGGGCTCACGCTAGCCTTTTTTGGCCCAATAAGGAGCCGATTCGTCACCTGAGGGCGACTTCCGCTTGCCTCAGCCAGCGGCACACCAGGCTCCAGGAATCGGAGTGGCCTTGCTGGCTTCGGTAGTGACCCTGCCAAATTATTCCTGCTCGGGGCCGGTCGCTTCCCGGACCGGTATTCTTTCTCGCCTCATCCGGTGGTCTTCTCCCGGCCCTGACGCCAACACCTTTCTTCACCGTAGCCACAGGCTCTATCCAGACCTTATACAAGCAGACGCCAATTACGCTCCGAAAGCCAGGAACACTTAAGGGAGGCAGGACGACAACTTGCACACCCCTCCTCCGGAGCTGGCTAGGAATAGGAAGGCGGTTACTTGGGCCAGACGGAGGAGAAGACAGGACGCGGAGGCTGGGCGCGCGTACGCGAGGGCTAGGAAATACTACGTGTGGGTGGTAAGAAGATCCAAGGAGGCAAGTTAGAGTGGGTTCAGCTCGAGAACAGGTAACCAGTACCCATGGGGTTTGGTTTACAATCTCACCATTGGTAAGGCACGACAGGCGCAGGTCGTGGCTGGGCTAAGATTTGATGGTCTTGCTACAGATGATGCTGTGAGGGCGGTATTGAGGTTCATTGTTCCAGATGATGATCCTGCCATGGACACTGAGAGATATCGAGCACTGAGAGTGGAGGCGATGAGGACTACGCTGGAGTGGACAATCCTCTCTTCAACAGAGAGGAGCTACACGACGCGTTCCGAAGCTGCCGTAACAAGAAAACCCCTGGTTTGGATCTCCTGACCACGGAGATATTGAAGAAGCCCTGGAGCTGCATCTGCGAATAACTGCTGGTGATGGCCAACCAGATGATGCTGGAGGGCCATTTATCCGACCCGTGGAAGGCAGGAGAGTTGAGGATACTGTTGAAGTCACCGAATCGGTACCCGACAGATCCGAAGTCTTACCGAACGTTGACTTTGCTCAACTTTCTCGGTAAGGTGATGGAAAATCTGCTAGCTTCAAGGCTTTGGGAATATATACAGGTATATGGTTTGCTTGATGATCGGCAGTATTGGTTTCGTCCCGGTAGAGGAACAGTGGATGCTCTGGAGAGGGTCCTTCGCGACGTCTCTGAGAGTAACCGCCAATACGTGCTGGCCATCTACTTGGACATCTCGGGTGCCTTCAACAGTGCCTGGTGGCCGGGAATTCCGGATAAGCTGAAGAGAACTGGATGTCGAAGAACCTGTATGAAGGGGTGAGAGACTACTTTAGGAACCGGATGACCGGGCTGTTCTTGGAGTAGACGGATTCCGTGAGAGTCCTGACTCAGAGCTGCCCCAGGTGTCAGTATTGGGTCAGCCTTGTGGCTACTGATATTTGACGATTTCTTGAAACTGCATTTCAAAGACGGAGTCAGTTTTTATGCTTATGCAGATGATGGTCTTCTACTCGTTAAGGCCAACTTGAGGATCGAGCTAGAGGCCAAGGCGGAGAGCGCCATAGAGACGGTGATCGCATGGGGAGCGGTGGGCCGGCTCACGTTTATGAGGGAGAAGACAAAGATGACCTTCATCAAGGGGAAGCACTCAGCGACGAGGCACCCGATGATACGCATGGGTGGTGCACCTATAGGATACGTAAGGGTAAACATATATCTAGGAGTAATGTTAGATGAGGGTTTGTTTTTTAATGCTCATTTCAGAATGGTAGTGGGAATGGCAAAGGCTGCGTTCGGGAGGCTCATCCGAGTCTCAAGAATTTCCTGGGGATTGGACTTCTAGACTCTACAGAGGATGTACAAGGCCATGGTGGAGTAGGTGCTGAACTATAGATGCGTGGTGTGGCAGCATTTGATGGAGGTTAAAAGCATTATGATCATCCTTCTGAAAGCATAGAGGTATGTGCTTCTCACAGTCACCAAAGGGTACAGTACAGTCTCACACGATGATTTGCCTGTTGTTGCATGGGTTTTGCCGATCAACCTGCTCGTTAGGGAAAGGGTTGGGCGCTACTGGGCGAAGAATAATGGACTGGACCTGGATGAAGAGACGAGGAACGGACAGTGTGACTCACTTGCCGCCTGGTAGGTGAGATGGGATGGGTCCACCAAAGGAAGAGAGAATTATCAGTACTTGCCTTCTGTGCGGGAGAGGATGGAGAGTGATTGGCTCGTCACCAATCAATGTGCTACGCAGTTCTTCACCGGTCATGGGAACTTCAACGTGAAGCTGCATAGCTTCGGGCTAAAGGAGAATCCGGACTGCGAAGCCTGTGGTGCCCAAGAGGACGCGGAGCACGTGCTGCTGACCTGTGAACGGTTAGAGAAAGAGAGAATAATCCTTAGGTTGGAGGTAGGTGTCCCGTTCTCAAAGACGACGATGGTGAGGGATGCCAAGAGCTGCCCGTGCTCCCTGTGGTATGCGATGGTGGTCGGGAAAACGTAAAGAAGAGATAGAAGTATCGTGGCTCAAATTGACTAATAATGTGTGCTTTTTATTACAGGTCGTAGGTATTGGTTAGTAAGTTACTAATTATATGTCTTTTTTAGAGTAGTAAGGATAAGTAGGTAATTGCTTGCATGGTGTGTTAGTTTATAGAACTAGGCATATGCTGTAATTTGCGTGTGATTTGTCCTGAAGGCAGGTTTGTGAGAGGTTAGGTTAGGATATGACAGGGCAAATGGCCTGGGTCTTGTTTTTATTGGATGATTTTTGTTAAGGCTTCTTTTTCAAAATCTAAATGCAATTCAGAATTGGTGGCTATCTTTGGCTTTAAATTCATGATATGGAGGTGGTCCTTCAGAAGGGCTGGGGTGGGTACCTCCACGGGGTCCCCGCTGGGCAACTTAGGGTAAAGGCTTAGTGTTGATCCCCACGGCTGAATCCCACCTCCCCCACGTGGTGAACACCCACTGCAGGGGGTCCTCCTACCCTCGAATACGGGTGAATGCGTATACGAGGGGTTCTCCCATACTCGTTCTAGCGTCACTTGCCCCTTAAAGCCGTGGTTGCGCTGCGAAAAGTCTCTAACTTATGTGTGCCTTTTCAGAAAGAGGTCCCAATTGGGCGATAGAGGAAGTCCTTTCTTTCCCTATATACTTTCTAGCGAAACCACTTCCAAGGAAAATTAGCGGGGAAAGAAGACCCTGTTGAGATTGACTCTAGTCTGGCACTGTAAGAAGACATGAGAGTTGTAGCATTAGTAGGAGATAGCTAATATCTACCGACGGTGAAATACCACTACTTTCATCACTTCTTTACTTACTCATTTGGGTGGAGCACGTGCGTCGGTGACATCCTGCTCCTCCACTATTTGAAGCCAAGTCTCCAGAGGAAGATGAAGATGAAGAAGTTGATCGCTCGACAGTTATAATAACACCGCCTCCAACACCATGTCAAGTAAACGAGGTTTCATCTACCACGAACAATTAGTCAAGCTGTTTAAAATATAACTTCCCAATATTTCCGGCTATATTTTTGTTATTACAAACGTTAATAATTTACGCGTAAGACATTTAAATGTTATAGCTTTCTTTAAAAAGGTGTTGTCAAACAAATAGTTTATTAATGCATTTATTTAACTTGATCTGTCACATCTACTTCGTTTCCATCTGAAACAAATCTTTCCTAAAAATACGACCGATATTTTAAGACTGAGTATACAGTTGAGGTTGTTTCATAATCTGATATAAATCATAATTTTTTTTAAAACTCAACGTATTTCTACTTCACACATAGCATTAAGTCAGTTGTGTGCTGATGAGATAATTAAATATCTTCTTATAATGTGACTTCAAGCTTTGATTCAAAACATTTTTTATGATGAATACATTCTCAGAAATAATTTAAAGATTTATTTTTCTTATAATCATCGACGAGAGAACTAACTAAAGTTAAATCATATTTTTATAAATTTCGTGTATCAACAGAGAGTTTTTATCGTATCTACTTTTTGCAGAATATACCATCGACTGTTAAGAATGAAGATAAGAATAATAAAACGGGTATTCTTTAAATAAACCTCTTTAACTATACTGTCAAGTTTTCTACTTAATCTTCATCCTTGTTAAGAGTGTGAGTTCAATGTTATTCTTAAATTCTATTCATTTTTATCAAGTTCTCAAAGGTTAAAAAACCATTTATATACCAATTTAGACTAAGCATATTCTTTACCTCTTTCTCGAAGAAATATATATTTAACATAATAGATGTCTCTCTCAACTACAGAACCAAGCAGCATTTTCACAATTATTGACTGGCAAAGATAATGTATAATTGTTATTCTTGTATTAAACATTTTCCTATTTACATATTTTTGGTGTTCCATAGTAAAATCACTTAAGGACAGCTTATATGATTAGTTTAAAAGTATATTTTTTCATCCTTAAGCATTTTACACATTTAAAATGCCATAGTGTAACCATTCTAATAAATAAGAATAACCTTCATTTTTTACAAATACCAAATAATTTTGGGTAATTTACAAATAATTTATTTTGGAAAATTTAAATTTTGCTAAATATATTAAAACAATGTGGTTTAAAATTAATATTTATAGAGTGATTATTATGATTAACAAAATGTTGTGTTGGTTTCTATGAAGAAAACATAGTACTTATTAATTGATCACATATTTCAATCAGAAATATTATTATAGAACCTTAACAAAATTTGTCTCCTTAAAATAACATTAATTTCATATTTTTATATTACATCTTACAAATAGTTTGTCTCATTAAAAATAATACTTATAATTTACATTATTATTGTTAATCAACCGGATATCCTCAAGCAGGTACATTAAAAATGACTCTATATTATATATATTTACATGATTAATATTTAAAACAATGTTTACGTGTCTTTATTATTGGCATTTTATCCTCCAGAGTTTGCAACATTTTAATACATATATTTACTACCCATCCGTTTAATAAGCAATCTGAAAGGATTAATGTATTTATAACCTTTTCCGGACGAAAGGTGGCACCTTTCCTCTGCCCTACTGAAATCCACTACTCTTTATGGTCTACAAATATTTTTTTGTTTAATAGAAAAAGTTTGTTAATTCACATACAGGCACAAATGATCCGTGTTGAGCTAGAACACCGAGGACAGGGGGAAGGTCGATGTTCGAATTTCAATCGGATAAACTGGGGTTAGTTTTTCTCTGTCCCTCTACGTAAATGCGAGTTAAGGCTTCCCAATTCCTAATCCGTTAGCTTAATTAGTACTTAAGCGCATAACCGGAATGGGTAGTAAAACGATGTGCTAAAATGTGTCGAGTTGGTGTGATCTATAAATAATATGTGGATCAGATCACCAGGTAATTACGTTTGAGTTTCCGTTTTAGATACAGGTTATAGGGGAGGTTGGGCTTTGTTCCCACAGCAAGTTATTTTTTGGGGTTAATTTTCATGAATCATTTTCCACTTCCAACTCTGGAAAATTGAGATACAGTCCCTTAGTAAATCTAATTTATTCAGCCTTCTTTCTTGTGAAAAATATTAGACATGTAGAACGATGGGAAGTTTGTGTGTGTGTATTTGTAAACGGACATTATAAGTTTTAATAAATATTCAGGGTAAACTAAAATAATCCACGTTATAGTACTCAATATTATAGATTTCTTCATCAGCGTCGAAATTCAATTTTACCAATTATCAATCCGTTAGCGTAATTAGTACTTAAGGAGTTCAATGTTAAAATCTTTGTCGGGTAACCTAGGGGTGTTCTCCACTCTCTTTCTACGCAAATGCGGGCTTAACCCTCCCAATTATCCATCCGTTAGAGTAATTAGTATTTAACTTATAACCCGAACAGGGTAGTTAGACGTGGTACTAAAATGTGTCGAGTTCGCGTGTGTGTGGTTGTGTGACACCTTACCTTAAACCAAATATTGTTAAAATTACAAACAAATATTTAAGTAGTGAAATAATAATAATAGTATACTTATTTATTCTTTCTGTTCTTATATTATACTAATTAAACTATATTAACTACGCGTGGGTAAGCACTAAAGCTTAACATTTAATTGTCTGTGCTCTTTACTATTTATTCCTGTAAAGTTGTATATTGCCAGCACCTTTCTGCCACAACATATGCTAGGGACCGAACGGGTGCGTCCAGTTAGAAACGTCATATTCTTCTCTCGGATTTGACAACTAGAGGGCATGAAGCACCTGGCGAAAAATATCAGGGTTCGAATCTGTGTTGAGTGAGGTTGGAGGATTTGAATATCTGCCGAGGTGTACTGTTGGTAGTTCTCACCAAATGGTTTCCCATTCCATCTCCACGTAAACGCTGGAAAATTTCCTTATTCTCCCTCTATGCAAATGTGGATTCAACATTCCCAATTCAGAATCCAGCGTGATCTGCTTCTTCTTTCAATCTTTTGTAATATTTGGTTTGGTTGAAGTATATATATAAAAAAACCAGTCTCGTAAAGATTGTTATCTCTATAAAAAGAGGCCATAGTGATAGGTATCCGATTCGGTGGTCTCGTTGTCTAACGCACTACTCATGCCGTAGATTATATTGCCGATGACGGGGAGATTGATGTTCGAATCTCGGTCAAATGTACTGAGTTTAAAAATAAAAGGTTTTTCTGCTCTCCCTCCACACACAAATGCGGGCTAAACCTTTCCAATTCATAGTCCTTTAGCGTTAATACTACTTACGCGTATTATAACCCAAACGTTTAGTAAGTCGTGGTGCTTTAAAGAGTAAAAAATAGCATTTTCATGCTAATCTGCACGGCCGTAGTTTAGGAGGGTGGGTCTCTAGTTCGGTGCCACAGTGAGGGGAGACAAACTTCTCCAATGATCGACCTCCTCCCTGCCCCTCACCCTACAACTTCTGTGGCTATATCACGTAAGGGTGGCTTTAATTTAGGTCGATACCCACGGTCATTATGGGGCTCTAGTTTGATCCCATGCTGGCACTTGGGAGGTTTTGTTTTGACTATTTTGTTTATGATGTCAGACTCTCATAAATAAATAAGTACAGTAGTACCGTGGGCTATAAGTCGACAGGCTCGCACTAAGGTGGGAATAAATGTAGTAAAACTCGAACCGGTAGTAAAAAAACGCTGTGGTTAAACAACTCTTTATATGTAGATTCAAATTTGTATACAAAGAAACTTTTAGAAAATACAAACGATTTTCAGCCAACATTTATAAAATAATACTACAGTAATTGTGATATTTTATAGGTATTATTAGTATTTCAAAATAGGCTGCTGCAGATCATTTGTCTTGACGTGTGAATACGTGAAATCAGATCTAGTGGCTTTTCTAGTTGTTCCTATGAAAATGGGACTGTGGTTTGGTGAGACAGTACATCAGTGCTCAGCTGTCATGTCTATCTCTAGGATTCAGTTTTAATCTCGTTGGGGTGCAGTGGGAATAAATCTCGATACTGATATTTTCGACTTTGTTTTCTCTATTGCGTGCTTTATCGCCCGTCTGGGCTATCCGCATATTTATATTAATGGAACAAGCATCTATAATATTAAAAGGAAGTGTTTGTCTCTGTGTTTGTTTGTTTGTGTGCGATAGCCAGCCAAAATTACGGCACGCAGAGATCTGAAATTTTTAACATAGGTGTACAGTAGGGGATCCAAATACACCTTCTAGCAGGATTTATACATTTTTAACTAGGCTATTTTTTTAAACAAAATACTACAGGGGGTCAGGGGCAACGCCTTGCGGGACTGCTAGTTATGAATAGTTTAAAAAGTAAGTGTGCCCTCATTTGCGTGAAAGTAGATAATTAAACCATCAATTCATCCGACCATATTTGAGCCCCATCACTGGCAAAAAAGATTAGGTCCTTGGGTAGCAATTTACCGTTACAATTAATTTTATACTTGCATTGATGGTCGCACGGTCTAAGGCATCACTAAACGGACGATGACAGAATTATTGACATTTGAAGCAAATCCGGGTACACATTCTACCTGGTCTAGAAAAATCTGGTCGACCGGTAAAACCCCTTCGATAATGGTGGATTGCAGGAAGTACGACCGTTCTACAGATATCAAGGTTCAAATTCAGGTGTGCACGCCGTCTAAAGTTGTATAGTTGCATCGATGGTTGCATGGTCTAAGGCATCATTAGATGGCCGATGACAGTGTGATTGACGCTTGAAACAAATGCGGGTACATATTCTACCTGATCTAGAAAAATCTGGTCGACCGGCAAAACCCTTTAGAAAATGGTGGGGTGCAGGAATTACGACCGTTCTAAAGACATTATACATGCTAAAGATATCGAGGTTCGATTCCCAGTGTGCACGCTCTCTAAATGTCACACTCATCTAATTTTGGTGGGGTTGGATATCGAATCTCTGCCGTGTAATCTGTAGGAACTTTTTCTTAATCATCCTTACCTCACGTTTTGCCAGAGAAGGTACGTGTCACTCATATTGTTATGTTGGGGGAGGTCGTGGGTTCGAATCTCGTTCGAGTGAACTGGGGTGGTTATCTACTCTCACTCACTCCACGTAAACGCTGGCACATGTCTACCTTACACCTCTGATCCATTATGATTACCTACATCTGCGCATGTCGACATACGATACAGAACAACCAATTTTATTAGGATTTTGGGGTGGGGGTTAGCGGCCCCTAGCTGAGCATTATGATGATTATACATCACCGTAAGGATTCTGAGGCCCCAGATGGTACATAATTGAAGCTGTGTTAATGTTCTTTGTTCGGACATCACCGGGAAAACACCATTGCAGAGGGGGAGGGTTGCCAGAGTCAATGACCGAGCTCACGCTTTCAAGGTCACGATATATTCCTGTCTTGTCAATCCCTATCCACCAAACTGGTGCCAGTCATCAGGGGAAATCCATTGTGACTTCATTTAAATAACGATCTATTCTTGTCCCGACCGGTCTTGTCGACCCACCAATCTGTCACCATGAGTTAGTCATCAGTATTCAACCCTGTTATTACTTATAAATTTATGTAGTTATATATTATTTCATCTAAATATATTTGCGGACATTAAACAATATTTAAAATAATTTCAAGTTCTTTATAATTGTACAACTTATACATTTTTGTTAAAGATATATATTATTACATCAAAATATAATCGTAAACATTAAATTTCTTTGTTGTTTAAGGGGTATCAGGGTTGAAATGTATATTGTGTACACAATCTAAATGTCAAGATTATATAGTTATGGCAGGGGAGGTCGTGGGTTCAAATCTCGCTTGGGTGAACTGGGGTGGTTTTCTACTCTCCCTCACTCCACGGAAACGCTGGAACATTTATACCTTACTCCTCCGATCAATTACTGATACCTACATCCGTGCATGTCGACGGACCATACAAAACAACCAACTTTAGTAGACTTATGGCGTGGGGGATAGTGGACACTAACTGAATCTTCCGGGGCCCCTGATTGTGTATAATAAGAGCTTTGTCAATGCTCTCTAGTTGTGAAAAACCCATTACTACATAGGGGGTTGCGACATTCCGATGATTAGTTGTGACATCACCGGGAAATACCCATTAACACATAGTGGTTTGTGACATTGCGATGACAACACAGGGAAAACCTATTGCCAGGGAAGGGGTGCCATGGTCAATCACCTCATGTACTATCTTTTGGTTTCAAGGTCACGATCTATTCCTGTCTCTATTCGTCTTGTGGAGCTGCCAAACTGGTGCCAGGTAAGAGTCATCAGGGTTGTGACAGTGCGATTACGTCATCGGGAAAATCCATTACCAGGGGAGGGTTGCCAGGGTCAATGACCTCATGTACTAACTCACGGATTCAAGGTCACGATTTATTAATGTCTCGACTCGTCTTGTCGAGCCGCCAAACTGGTGTCAGTCATCAGGGAAAACCTATTTCCACACAGATGGGAGGGTTACGATATCATTCAAGGTCATGTTCTAATTCTGTCTTGTCAAGCCGCCAAACTGGCGCCAGTCACCGGGGAAAACCCATTGCTACATAGAAAAACAGAACTAAACCTTTGAGACATTGAAGGAGGACAACAATTCGCTTACCCCATCATCATGGATATAACCAGAGGGGAATTTCAGGTCAGACGGAAATATACTGGTACTAGATATGAGTCTCCAGGGGGAGTGTTGCAACATAACACGCAACAATTACATCACACAGCTCGGGGTCAAAGGTCAAAGTGGGGCCATACGCCGCCCTAGCTACTCCAACACTAGAGAGGTTGGTTCATTAGTTTGAACCACTGTCAAGGTAATCCTTTTCTAATAGATTTGTTGAAACTTTTCTAATCTCTAGAATTATGTTACTAATTCGTTGAAGTTGTTAATCAATAGCCTTTATGTAAAATGCCCAAGTAAATATGGAATTGATTAGGTTACATTTAGATTTTTTATTTACTGATATGCAAAATTAATTGGTTATAACAACTTAATCAAAGGAAGTCAGGACCCAGGCCTGCTTTTGGATAGACTGGGGTTCGATTCCTGGTCGGGTACACTGAGGGTGGTATTTCCTAAATAATTTCCCATTCTAATAAATGAGCGTAGATTACCTCTAAGTTGCTTCCTTCCTCATCCCTATTCCATTAAAGTAATTGACGAAGTTGGGGCAAAAACAATATAACCCTATTAATTAGATATAAAGGGGATATATTCTGTATTTAAATTTCCATGAAGTTCAGAAATACAATAATTATAAAAAATAAACAAAACATTCGTTGATATTAGCTAAACTCAATGTTTTTACTGACTATACAATCACTTGTAGTTCAAGAGGTGAGCTACCAGAAATCACTGCTAATACACTTTTCCATAATATGAGGCTTATCATGTTTTTATTTGAACCACCTCAGTTATTATATAGACGTACGCCTTAAAACCTAAACAGGTAATAAGACGTGGTTGAAAACAAAACTAACGAAGGTTTGATAGGCGGTGTCAAACTTAACAGCTCTTGGAAAATGTAACAAACCTTTGTTAATTTACATTATGTGTGTTTTGGATTTCTATTTTCATTCTTTCTTTCAAAAGGCTCTTCTTGTGTCAATCCTACTATAATAAGAGAACTATCATTTGACCCACACCAGTGTTTGAACTGAATAAACGTCAAGCTCATCTAGTCTGATTTTCTTGTGATTGAGAGGCTGGAGCTCAAATCCCGGCTGTGTAATCTGTCTACTGAATGCATTGTTTCCTTAAATTATTTATCACTGTCCACGTAAATGCGAGTAGATTTCTTTTAAAATTACTCCGTCCAAATCTCAACCCAGTACTTCTAACTACACTAATGAAATTGGGATGAGGAAGCTAGAATATAGAGGAAATGCATTTACATTTTGGTGGACAATAGTAACAAAAATTAGCACCGCGTCTTACTACCCGTTCGGCTTATACGCTTAAATACTAATTAATCTAATGGGCTAGGAATTGGGAAGGTTGAATATAGAGTAAGTGAACCCACATTTGAGTGAAGGGAGAGTGGAAAACCATTTAGAAAAAACCACCACGAGTTCACCCGAGTGAGATTAGAACCTCAATATTCCCCTCCTCGACAGTCTAGCTCAACACAAAACTAGCGCGTTAACTAACTACGCCACTGAGGCGGGCATTTTGGTGGAGTTAAAGGATAAAATAGTTTAGGAAAACTTACCTTCAGTACAGACAACAGGGATCTGAACACTCAACCTCCCCATGCGCCAGGAAACTTGACTAGATGAGCTTGACGTTTAGTCTGTGTGCACACGGGTGTGGGTAATCAGCACAATTAAATGCGTATATCCTGAACGGGTAGTAATTGGTCGATGGAACATAAAAAGTTACAGCCACTAAACTAGTATAACGCTGTCCTAATCAGATTACATCCCAAATGTTCCTAAGGGGGGCAGATCGTGGAATCGATGACAGGTCACACCCCTCTGTCAGAAACAAGGTCTCTTACCGTGCGGGGGTGTTGATCTAGTAATGGTCGGATGTTGCCGACAGACAAGATCATAAAGTCACCCCTCTAGTAGGATTTTGTTAGGAACAAACTCGTAGAAACAAACAAACAAACATATTGTTTTGCGGTCAACATTGCTAGCGTGTCTGTCTACTGAGCTAAGGGTTCCAGGTTTGATTTCCGGCATTGCAAAAAAATGTATCCTTGGTGAAATGTGGGTTTACCCTTACACAGTGATAAGTTAATGGCCGTTGGGCTGGATGTTGTGTCTGTTCTAAATATAAGTTAGTTATAAGTCGTGTGCTGATATAATTATTCATTAGCCGTCGAAAAGTATAACTTAAATATCTCAAATAAATGAAAAAGTACTATTTAATAGATATTGGTATAATCTATATAAAAAAATATGAAAGCTACACCGGATCACATGAATTGACCAATAAATATGTTAAATATGTTTTATTAACTTTTGTAATCATGGCCCGGATTTTTATGACATGTCTTTAGTTTATGGAAACGTTTTCTTATTGGTCGATTTGAGTTATTTTCTATTTTTAGCTAATATTGTATTGGCTTATGTCATTTTAGAGTAATTCTTAGACAGGAACAGCTCAAGGGTTTCATGCAGAAATCAAGCAGTAGATAAAGTGGTTAATGTATTACGTCAAATTGACAAGCACTAAAATATGAAATTAAATAACATTTTCATAGTGTATGATATGAGCAATTCGATAAAATTATAATGTATCATCAACGAAAAATATAATGCTCAAACGAGTTGATGAATAGTCTTAAAACTTAAGTTGACACATTAAAATATTAAAACAAAAATATAAAATACAATATAACGTGATATAAACAATGTTCTTGAGTCCAGATTTGTTTTGAAATTAAAGAATAAAATTAAGCTATCATCTGCCACATTGATTTAGAAAATTAGTTGCAGTATTCATGTAATGAAAAATGATCTAAGTCTTATCTGTGTTGTTGTCGCATTATTCCTTTTTGACATCCGACATATTTGTATTAATATTTTAATGTATTTATTTATGTTTTAAGACTATTACTCAACTAGTTTGAGAATTATATTTTTATTTGATGATGCATTATAATTTTATCTAATTGTTCAAATCATACATTATGTTTCTCTAAGGACATTTTATTTGAATTGTACATTTTATTGCTTGTTAATTTATTATTATTATTATTATTAGCACCGCGTCTTACTACCCGTTCGGGTTATACGCACTTACGCTAATGTGTAATGGTANGGGTTATACGCACTTACGCTAATGTGTAATGGTAGGGTGATTGTGAGATGAAATGGAGAACCTACAGTTAAACGTAGGATCCGAACCACGGTGGAGGCCTGGCATTCCCCACATTCACAAGTTGTGATTAATACACGTCTTGTCAGAGGTGAAGGACGGGTTTGGAAATCAGATAAATCTGTGCCGGGACCGAGAATTGAACCCTTTCAACTGTTCTTTTAGAAAGTTTTCTAAAATAGTATATTTTTTAAAATGATAAATAATCAAACAAAATTCTTTCAACGTTTAGGTTGTCTGCACATCCCATGGAGACCGAGGTTCGAATATCGGTCGAGTGTACGGAGGGTGATTTTTACAAAATGGTTTTATACTGTCTCAGCCTCTCCCCACGCAAATGGGGTAAACTTCCTATAAATATAACCTTCTTAGTCACTAAAACCATTAGCGTAATTAGTACATAAGCGTATATAACCTGAACGATATTGATACAAGGCGCTAAAAAAAAAATATGGGAGAGTTTGGAGCTTGAGTTAATGGCATTGTTTTTGTAGTTTTTATAGCAGCACTTTTTTGGGTCAAAATAAATCAAATATTGTTACAACATAAAGTTTAATTTTCTTCACATGGTGATATCAACAGCTCTTGAATATCTGTCATGGGTGTCATGTTATTTAATTAAAACTTTTTATCTTGATTTAAACAGTTTGTCATCTAATTTTGCTGTGCTCATGAGATATATTCAAGAGCTGTTGATATCACCACGTGAATAAAATTGTTCTCTATGTTTGTATTGAAGAAATATTTGATTTATTTAGGTCAAAAAATAGTTTTGATATTAAAACTGCAAAAAAACTCTTCTTAACTCGCCCACCTTAACACACACACACATATACACACAATCGGACAAACACACATATTTAAATTATGATGAGAATTATGATAGTAATAAAATCAAATCCAAATACACTCAAAGAAATAATACATATTTTCATGGACACATTTTCGACACCAAAGTTTAAATGAGAAACGTTTTTAATTAAGATAAAAAGCTGTCAATAAATTCCAGAAAACCTATTGACAGTTATTCAACAACTGCTGATATCACCCTTTGAAGAAAATTAAATTCTATGTTTCTACTGGAGAAAGAGAGAGATATTTGATTTATTTTGATCAAAAAAAGTTTTGTTAGTAAAACTACATCCCCACCTTAAAGCTAGAACTCAAAAACCAAGAGACCTTAAAACTATATTCAATCAAACTAAATATAATTTTAAAGTTAACTTGCATACCATAATTTTCTTGCGAATTGGCATTTGGACCATCTTTTAGAAACTACAAACATATATTTTACGGCTAAAATTGATTTAAAAATAATTTTTGTGCCTGTTAAGATTATACTTATATTTAATAATTAGGCTAGGGAGTTAGGAATGAGGAAATATGAATTTAGAATAAGTACCCGCATTTTCTGGGAGGTGGATTGGAAAACCAGTACACGCAATCGGGATTTGAACCCAAATACCTCTGTCATAGGCAGTCTAATATAAAATGTGAGTGGCGCCTTAGACCATGCAGCCACTGAAACAGGTGTCAAATCGATAGCATTGTACTCGTTTATTAGTGTTATTTTGTATGTATTGATACTATCTATCAAAAGTTACACCTACAGGTAGACGACGTATGAATACGTGAAGGTAGATTTAGTCACATTTTTATCTGTCAGATATATTCTTCCGTAATAATGAGGTATAGCTTAATGAGACATTATTTTACAATTTCTCACAAGTAACGAGTGAATTCTCGAAAATGGTAGATTTTAAGCTTTGTGAAACAGGCCCCAGCTGCGATGTGTCGTATGGGCTGTCCAAACACAACCTGACACCAACCGTTGTCATGGTAACGTTGAACATTTCATTACGTACGCTCTGTCTAGATTCCAATTCCAACATTTTATTTGAAAAGTGTCGTGTCTCTTTAATAAGTTTCACCAATTTTAAAGGTTTAGCTTTGCCGGAAAAGGGTACATGGAATTATTTTGCATAACCAAGCAAGAACAAGGGCGATATTTTTGTATCTAATTCATTAGATAGAATTAATAGTAAAATAATGATGACAGCTATTACAAAACAGCCGAAATAATTAACGAGGTAACAAATATACCTAAATTTGATTAAAAATGGACATATCTGATAGCCAGAAAAAGTCACTAGATCTACCTTCACGCATATTAATATTGTGTCGTTTACACAAAATCTTTCATGGCTACCAAAGAGTTTTGTTGAAATAAGATAAAATGATATTATTTATTTCCTGAATAGAATAATAATAATAATAATTTTAATGATACAATAATGAAGTATCACGATTACTTACTGTACTTTATTAAAATATATATTTTATTGTGCTTCAAATTATATTAGGTAAACTTTCAATGCATTGTTTGATTGTATATTTAAAATTAGTAAATATATTATATTTATGATATAATTAACACCCTAATTTAATTTTTAGTGTGTCTGTCTACTGAATTTAGTGTCCTAGACCTAATTCCTGGCATGGTTGATATATTTCTCTAAAACCTCAAACCTTCCAAAAAATTTCAATTTTTTAACTTTGAACTCACATGGTCGCAAAATAATAGTCCAAAGAAAGGTTAACATTTATTTAAATATATTATTGCATCACCCAAGTATTTCCTTTGGTATAGATCAATAGAATAAACAAATAACTAAAAACTATTTGGAATACGTTGTTCTCAATTTACTGACACAATATTTATTGTAAGGGCTAGCAATCGTTGCTGCGTTCACTTTGGATTCACGCTTGCGCAAGTGAACTGTACGCGCGAGCGTACACCAAGAAACAAAATTCGAGGAAATCTGTCTAAACAAGTGGCGACGTGGCGGGGTTGTTCACAATGAGTGCAAGTTGAATGTGCAAGCTTGCACAAGTAGATGTACCTACCACCAAGAATCAAGTAATTTTGTTTTATTCGTGCATGCTTGTACATTTCATGACGGTTGACCGTTGCGTCGTGAGATATTGTGTTGTTCCTGGTGTTAACAAGAGGATTATAGCTGTGTCCGTGTGTGTGTGTTGAGCATCATTCTAAAGTAGAATATTAAAGTAATTTTTCTGGCTACCTAAGGAAATCCAGGAAAATGCGGCTATATTATCCATATATTTACCTATCCTTAACACAATCGTTCACCCATTCTTCCCTAAACTGTTCCAAATCCACCATTAAAAACTACACAATTTCCCATCACAGATTACTGCTCTTCGTCCGATGACTCCATCTTGACAACTCAACTAGAAGTGATTACGTGCATCTAGTTGCACTTAGTTTGACCAATTCGTGCACGTGCAAGCTGCCTGAGCACCCTTGTGCAACAAATTCTCGCGCAAGCTTGCATTCAAAGTGAACGCAACCAAATTGATATTCTGTCTGTTCCAGATCTAAGTTAGTTTGTAAGTCATGTGCTGATATAATCAGTAGGTTCAGAAAGCACACGTTAAATACCTCAAATATATATCAAGATATTGTCAACGTAGCTACTTATGCTTTAAAGATGGACAATTGTCTAAAATTAGTGGCCGCGATTGCGTAAATATTGTATACAGACAATACTGTGGGTATGTATCCAACAACGTAGCTACGTAATTTTAGCATAGAATACTGATAGCACGTATCCAATATAGTTACGTATTCTAAACTATAAATATTGTGGGCACGTAGTCGACTGATTGTATAAGAGCCCTAACACAACAAATATGTGAAAAAAAAATTTCTCAACGTAGTGGCTATCATAGAAGTACGCCATACTTGTTTAAAATAAGCAGGTATCGTTCATAGTCAAACCAAAGTTTCACGTTGTTGGTCATTAGAGAGAGATCCATGCCTACTCTACAAATTTCTTTTCTAACGACGACCTGCTAACCCCTTGTGCTTAGATAGTACTCAATACGTAACTGTACAACCGGATCTATAAGCAGCCGTGTTCCGAAACTTACGTTTGCCAACACTTAGGCCCACTGAAGGTTTACAAACCCTGATTTTTATAGGAAGCTCACTTCAAAACTCTAATTTTGATTATAAGTCACTAAAATTTGGTAATATATACATATATCTCATTTGATTAATTAATTATAAAGTTAATCTAAAGATCCATCAAATGTTCCAATAATATTGACTTACGGATAACTGTCTAGTTGTTATTTAGATCATTTATTAAACGGACTAGGAATGTAAATACAATTATTGTTATTTTTTATTTACCATCGTGGCAAAGTAAATTTACAATTTTCAAACAACGGGCCTCATTTGAAAATAAAGTTGTAGATACAGCTGTATCTGGATAAATATTTCAATTACATTAAATGTATTTTAAAAATGACACCTGAACACGAGAATCAAACCCATTATGTTTGGATTTTAGACCATGTTTAATTATCGTGTACAGACGCCATCTTTAATCTATATTTGATTTAATTGAAATGTGTATGCAAATACGGCTGAATCTCTAAACTTTCAAATGTTTTTAGTTTATTATAATTGTATAGAGCTTATGTTGCTTGTAAAAAAACTATATTTAGTGGGTTTTACAAATATATAATTTGGTCGTGGGGGAATTTATAGGGTATAATAAAAAAAATCCTAATTTACTTTGGTGGACTTAATACTAACATATTGGAAAACATGCCTTAAATATGCGAGAAATTCAAGCCGAGTACGTTTTGTTTCTCAAAGATTTTCATAAATGATTAAAGAAATACGCAAATATCTATTGATTCAAGGGTAGTTTTTATTGATATTTGACTAACTATGGAAAGTGAGCAATACTTTTTCAAATACTTTCCAAACACTTTAAAAAAAGTATCAAACAGAACCCCTAAACACTTGGTATTGTGGGAAGTAAATTTTCTCTCTATCACCACTTCTTACTACTTATTCAGGCTATACGATACTTACTCTAAAAGGGTAGGGATGAAGAAGGAAGCATGATAGAGGTAGTCTAGCCACATTTGCTTGGAAGGAGAGTGGGTAAACCTTTAGGAAAAACTACCCCCCTTTGTAGAACCGACAGGGACTCTAACTAAACTAAGCCCTTTATCACCCGCCTCGGTGGCGTAGTTGGCTAACGCGCTTGTCGTGTTAAGCTCTACTTCTGAGAACGGGGAGATCGAGGTTAGAATCTCGGTCGGGTGAACTGGGGGTGGTTTTTCCTAAACGGTTTTCCACTCTCCCTCCACGCAAATGCGGGTTCACTTCCTCTAATTCAACCTTCCCAATTCCTAATCCACTAGAGTAATTAGTACTTAAAGCGTATAACCTGAACGGGTAGTAAGACGCGGTGCTAAGTATTATTATTATTATAAGCCCTTTATCCCCGTCATCATTAGGCCAGTCTAACACAAGTGTGACTCCTTAGACCATCCAGTCACTGTAACATGTAAGGATTTAATTAATTTATGAAAATACAAATACAAACATGTGCTGGTGCAGATTCAGGAGGGGGGATCAAAGGGTCAGTTGACCCCCCTGTGATAGTTAGAAAATTAATACAAAAAGCAAAATAAAAAATCAATTTCTAGAAAGAAAATACAACAATGTCTCGTAGCACAAGCTTTGACCTGAGTGAAGAGACTGGAGTGTTTTTTTTCTATTAATGTGATTTGGTTACTAGTATCGGCATATACGGCATTATAATGTCAAAATATAAAGGACTGAAAGATTTATTTCAGTCTTTTCAAGAAAAAAATTCCGGATTCAACAGGAAATGAAATTGTGAATGTGATGAAAACTAGCGCATCATTGAACTTGATTTGTGAGTTACCCTTAACCAGGGAATCTATTTCAAATCCTAAAACATCTATAGATAGCGTTGGTCTGGATAAATTTAATGTTGGCTTCTTTGTTGGTTCAGGAACACCCTTATGACTACTTACACACAGCCTGTAAAAGTTCTCGTTCTAGCGATCAAACATTGAAGCCATAAAGCGCTATTATCTTCGCATATTAACCTGCGCGAAATTAAAATATTGTATAGAAGTTTGAACTATTATGTTTTCATTTGATGGATTTAGGTAATATGGTGAGTAGATACAATAATTAAAAGGACAAAAAAAGCTTATTAGTAAAATATGTACTATCAACTAAAATAATTGATTGCTCAAATTTCTTAAAAGTATTTAAATTTGCTTGGTTATGCAATACATATATTTTTTGGATCATATTTATCTCAGTATATTCTGTGTGGGGGACGAGGGGGCGAGTTTGGGCACTTATTTAGGCTTTTTACAATAGTAGTAATACTACAATGGTTTATTTTCAGTTGAATGCCCTGTTAAAAATACTTATTCCTCTTCATTTTAAAAAGATCTTATATCGTTTACTGGCCTTAATATAAAAATGTTTCAAAATGCCATCTAATAAGAGTCAAACATGAATTCCCTCAGATGTCGTAAGATATTTGATAAAACTAGTGCCTTACTGCCCTCCAACTCTACTACAGTAGCTTACAACCAAGGGATCACGACCCTATTTGGGGTCATTGTGTGCTTCGGGTGTGGTCACGGACTTGTTGAGTTGATAGCTTTATATTTAATTCGTGCATACTTTAGATTGACTATAGGAAGGTGCAAAATCCAAATTAATAGAAGTGTAAGCAGTTAAAATGACAAAAAACGGTTTGTGTTTCTTTTGGTTACACAACTCTGACTTATCCGACTGCGGCAGTCCAGTATTTGGGAGTGTCACACTGATACCACATCATCCAAAATACCCACTACATTGGATTATTCTCTTTGGCAACACCTTAGACACATTCGCATAGTCATCATGTAGGCAATTATTAGTAATTAAAACAAGTATCGGTGGACACGTGGGCTTAATGTCACGCTCATTTGGTTTTTTGTGGACTGGAATGTTGATATTCAAATTTTATCTGGGTGTACAGAAATTGTTATTTCATAAATGGTTTCCACTTCCTCCTCTGAGTAAATAAGGGTACATTTCCTTTAAAGTCTACCTACCTAAAAACGGTAATTCAATTCAGATAGCTGTGGATGCAGTGAAAATATGATTGGCCTCTAGAATTTAACTGCTTGTAGGCGATTAAGATGTCGTGATGGTCCCAGGGACAAAAATTGGGATCGAATCGTGCGAAAGGTTTGAAACCACTGCTCTAGCATAATTTATTTATAATCATATCTCTAATATTATAATATAATACAATATGTATAAAGTCACCCATCCCCTCTCCAAGTGTATAAAGTTAATTTATGTAAAGAGAATATATATTTGTATTTAACATTAGCAAGCAACTTTAAATGTTTCTCACTCATTATCAGTCAATAATTGTAGATTACCTGTTAATTTAAAATAAGATTCTATTTTTAAGCTATTAATTATTTTCTCTGGTCACCCTATTAATATTAATTAACAATTGTTTTGTTTTTCACATTTCAAAATAATATCTTCAGAACGATTTTACAAAACACATATATAGTGTATTTATTCCAATTTTTCTTATTTATATTAAAATAATAAATAGTAAAGAAACAATAGTTGTATAGTGTATTTGATTTAGAAAAAATATTGTTACATTTACATTTTACTAGACCAACTTAAATTTATTTTAATATTCATACTAGTTTATAATATAAAAATATAAATGATTTGGGTAAGTTTAGGTTGTTTGACACACCAAGCAATTTGGCAATATTACTCAAGCACAAAACTAGTAAAAGGTGGCCAACCCTTGGATTAGTACATGCTTGAGATGGATTTTACCCAGACATTAAAGTTATTCTTCACATTTTGTTTAATCTTTCCGTGACTATTTGCACTAGCGAGACATCATTTTCTACACCAAGGCGATTAAAAACACACATAAGATCAAAAATAAACGAGAAACTATTAAATGGTTTAGCGATGTTAAATGTGCACCGAAGTGCTAAAGTTCTTCTTCAATAAGTTGTGAAGAAATTCGCTCACAAGAATAAGCGAAAATTGAAATTATTGCATCTATAAACTAAGAGATAAGTTTGACCGATTATGTTTTGTATTGGTTAGATGGTTATATATTTGGTTTATTATTATTTTTGTTACACATTAACTACTTACTATCGACTTACATTATATCATTTTTATGGTTTTTTTAGAATTTATTCGTTTGGTTATGATAAGAACATGCACAATTAAAATAAAACTATAACATTTCTTAACATTGTGAAATATTATTTTAATTATAATATAAAGTAAATATATGATATAATATAATTACATATTATATAATAAGCATATGAAATATAATAATTATATATTATACTAGCAATCTCGTATGGCGTTGCCCATGACCCCTTCAAAAATTTGTTAAAAATAGCCTACTTAAAAAGCTAACTAAAAATTTAAAAATCCGAGGTGCATTCGGACTCCCTTCCGTCCACCTATTTTAAAAGGCTGGGCATCGCACACAAATAAACACACAGATACAAACACTTTCTTTTATTATTATAATATATAGATAGTAAGTATATAATATATATTAGCTTTTAAATGAGTTCATAGGTGATCTAAACCGTTTTAAACAGTATTTTATTTACATTGTTGATAAACATATTATTTATGATTATGTCTCTTCTATTAAAATGATCTGGATCCACCCCTGGACAAGGTTGTGTGTAGCCCAAAAATGAATAAAATAAACGAGATTTTTATATGCAATTAGGCCTATATGTATAATATTAAAATCAGCAAGAGTTTTTTTTTTTTACATTTTGTACCCTAGTCTGTTTCGCTTTCTAAATGTACATCCTTTTCAGAGAGACGCCCGGCGCCCTAGAGCGTTACGCGACGATGTGGGAAGTGAGCGGGGGCGGGGAGAATGTGTGCGCGCGCACGTCGGAGGTAAAAGGCGGGCTAGCGATTCAACAGCTGACGAACGGTAGAATCAGTCAGCGCCGAGCGCCGGTCGGTCATGGTTCTTTCTTCACCCCAGTAATGTCTGCATGTAGACTCCTTGCCACACGTGGTCTAGACGTACGTCTCCGACATGTACCGTTACGCGTCTGTTATACGGGCATCTTTCCATCATGTATGTTAGCGAGCAAATGTTGTTTCTTTATTCAAACTGATAGTCCATTCAAACAACAGATACTCTCCTTTAAAAGGTGTAGACAATATTTTAATAATGATAGAAAATAATTAAAGTGGGCTGGAATAGAGTGCGTGTTAAGGTCATTTTTTTACCGTTTTTATAACAAACCTTTTTGCCAAAATAAATAAAATATTTATTTTGTATTTTATCTCTTACATAAAAATGATCTCAACAGTTCTTGGATATGTGTCGTGGCATCGCGTAATTTGACCATAAATATATCAAATGAAAAAAAAAAAAGATCTGGTCAAATTACATATGCCCACGATACACTTTCAAGAAATGTTCAGATTACAATGTGAGGAAAATTTAACTAAACTTATCTGCTGGAAAGCAATTTGATTTATTCCCCCCCCTCCCCAAATATTTATTACAAATACCTACAAATTATTGGCGTAAATTGAATTTACTCTCCCCCTCCCTGTGAAAAATGTAACCCTACTAATTTTTGGACTTCCTACTTAGTAGCAAGTTTTATGAAAATAACACACACTTAACTCGCTATTATAATTATATTTGTTTCTAATACAAACGAAATTATCCGTGCTTATTTTAATACATTATTTTATTTGCAATAGAACTAGTTATATTGATTCAAGATTTCACGGGAGGTGTATATTTTATTTTAGACTTATTATTAATAAATGTTTATTTAAAAAATACATAACTCTACAAAGAACAAATATATTTTTGTTACGTGCTTACTCTTATTAAATACATGCTGTTATTTTCCCCTCAAAACAACTTTATCCTATGCCTTTCTTTCCGTTCATGTGGGATCAGGACTGAAGTTATGGGTTTTGTTATGGAATGATAAATTATTTTCACAAAATCTCAAGAATCCACATGGGCATACCCCACGTTTAATATTTTTCTATTAATGTGTTTCCAACGTCAACCTAGTTTAAGAGATGTTGTATTTCTAATGATTTACATTTCATTCACAATTATTGGGACCGATTATATCCGATACTTAAAAAATATACTAAATTCAACCCTGGAAACATTTTTAAATCCTTTAAAACTGGTAATTTATGAGGACACGCGTAAATTTGGTTATTATTTTTTAAACATTGTTCATTTATAATAAAACACGCTAAAATATCTATCAAAACATGATTTAAAATTTTAAGACTAGATTGTTTATCAGACTCTCATTAACTTGTCAATGTACACGATGACGTATTTAAAAATTTCTGTCAATTCGCTAATTTTTTGTAAAATAATTTATCCTCTTTAGTATCAGAATTTAATTTCAGAAGAATATAATTATCGTACCTTTATTTCTCTCACATAAATAGGACCTGTAGTTTAGTTTTAAGGCAAAATCGCTGGTAGCTAGAGTAATTTAGACAAGACACACAAATCTTGGAAATAAACAACTTAAAAAGTAAGTTTAGAAGTGTTTAATAGTATTTTGACACACGATAAACTAAAAACAATAGAGACTCACAATACACTTAAACTTAGTCCGAACAGAATTGATTAAATTTATTCTGTTCGAACCATAAAATTGCAATTTGATTTATTTTAACATTTCATGTATTAAAAATTAATATCAAAACCTCTTTAAGCCAACATTTTCAGTTAATATTCTGCCAAGTATCTTTTAACCAAAAAATCTCTTAGCTTGCTAAACTACTACAACCTAATTAACAAAACATACATTTTGGTAATTTATTGTAGTGAGAAAAACTATGTGAATATTTTACTTCAAACAGGAACATTATAATTATATTTATAGTTGTGATTTGAAATTGTGTTAGTAAATTAGCACATTTAATTAAATAATACCAAAAGTGTAAATTGGGTAGTTCCTCAGACTATAACATTTCATTAATTAGTTACTCTAATCTAAGTATGCAATTTCAAAGATATCTAATTAACATTCTGAAGGAGTGAAAATGATTATAAAAAATGCACACCCAGTGTGAAAGTCAACACTGCATGTTGCAACAGGAGAAAGTCTAAAGGTGGAAGTGTAAGAAATACGAGTTAAGGACTATATGGGCCGTTTTTCTAATAAACCATTATTCTGGAAAAAATGAATTGAACATTGATTGGTCCAATATAAACATAAAGTTTAACTTTCTTCACACGGTGATATAAACCGTTTTTGAATATTTGTAATGATCTTGGCAGCATTAGATTAGCAACTTTTTAAATAGAAATAAAAAGTTGTGATTAAATTCCAGGGCACCCTTGACGGTTATTCAAGAACTGTGAAGGTCACCATGTTAAGAAAATTAAATTATACTTTTCTACTGGATAATTGTTTGATTTAGTTTGACCAAAATAATATCTATTGTTTTTTTTTATAAAAACTGCGAATATACCACCCTATCGTCACGTTCTATAAAATATAATATAACAAATTAACTAATTTTTTTCTTCGTCGTAATTTGTGATCCTTAATAACTTTTGCTACTCAAAATTGAATCAAACCCGATGTAAAATGAAACCTCAATGAATTTATGAATCAGGAATCGTGTTCAAAACTATAATCTACATCCGTTTGTCACCGAAGGACTTGCCCTAACGGTTGTGAAAATCAGGGCTGTAAGTACCACGAAGAGACAGAATGGACTTGTGCAAGTCTGGAACCTCCACGTGTGTCGTCGACCATGAAATACGTCATTGAGTGGCAGATCTAGGAAGTGGGTTCCGTAACGGTGAGTGCTTTCCAAACCCACTTGTCTAGTTATGTATATGTGTGTTTGTGTATCACAATCATTCCTCGCGCAACGGTTATTGACACCTGGGAGACATTTTATTTCGTGGCTTGTTTTGTTTCCCCCCAAGCACTTAGCACGAAACTTTTTAAATTGTAATTCATACGTCCAACACAAGGAAATTAGGAAAAGAAAACAGTCGGAAAATGTATGCTACTACTCGGTCAATAAGTTGTGGACATCTCGCCTGCTTTCAAGGAGTGTGAATGGGAGAATCTAGAACGATTTTCAGAGTATTGACTTGAACACACAAAGGGAAAAGAGCATTGGGAAGACGCAGATGGGAGGATAGTATCATAAAGGACCCGAAAGAGATAGGATGTAGTGAGGTAGACTGGATAGAACTAGCTCAAGCTAGAGATAGGGTGTAATAAGGTGGACTGGATGGAACTAGCTTTAGATAAATATAGGGTGTAATGAGGTGGACTGGATAAAACTAGCTTGCGATAGGGATATACTGTATTAAGGTGGACTGGATAGAGCTAGCTATAGATAGGGATATACTGTATTAAGGTGGACTGGATAGAGCTAGCTATAGATAGGGATATTGTATTAAGGTCGACTGGATAGAGCTAGCTCGAGATAGGGATATACTGTATTAAGGTCGACTGGCTAGAGCTAGCTCGAGATAGGGATATACTGTATTAAGGTCGACTGGCTAGAGCTAGCTCGAGATAGGGATATACTGTATTAAGGTGGACTGGATAGAGCTAGCGCGAGATAGGGATATACTGTATTAAGGTGGACTGGATAGAGCTAGCTCGAGATAGGGATATACTGTATTAAGGTGGACTGGATAGAGCTAGCGCGAGATAGGGATAGGGTGTAATTTTGCAATTGCGGCAATGAACTTTCGAGTTCTTAATGACATGGAATAATTAAATGAGTAAAACTAGGCTATTAAACGCTAATCTAAGGGGGACGGATTAAAAAGGAAGCAGTCTCCCCTAAACCGGATATCATGAGGACTAACGCAAGCTCAGCGGCTTATTTTAGTAAGTCAAGACTCTCTTGGATGGTCGAATGGTCCAAGGCGTCACACTCTCGATAAAATTGACTGCCGATGACGAGGCTCAAATCTCGTCTGAGTGTACAGAGGTTTTTCCCTATATGATTTTCCACTACCCCNCTAATACCGGCATATTTTTTCTTATTTCAACCTTCTTTATCCCTAACACATTAGCGTATTTAGTAAATTTGTGCATTGACCGAAAGGGTAGACAGACATGCTTTGGAAAAATCAAAGTAGATTTGTAATGTGGAGATTTTTATTTTGTCACCATTTGAATAATATTAGTTATATTAGTTATGATCGTGTGTTAGGGATGAGTAAGATTTAATTTAGAGTAAATGTACCGTTATATGCGTAGAGGCTGTGTGGAAAACCATTTAGGGAAAAACCGCCCTCATAACAGCCGATAGGAATTATAACGCCGATTCTTCATCATCGGTAGTCCAGTCTATTGCTAGCTTCACGCCTTAGACCAGTGGTCGGCAAACTACGGCCCACCGACTGATTTTGTCTGGCGCGCAAAATAAATGTAGCAAACAAACAATAATTATAAAAATAGACTTATATTTAATTACTAATATAAAGGTCGGATCACCCACTTCAGTGGCGTATGGTCTAAGGCACAACTCTCGCAGTAAACTAGACTGCAGATGATGGGGAGATTGGGGTTAGAATCTCGGTTATATGTACAGAGGGTGGTTTTTCCAAAGTGATTTTCCACTCTTCCTCTACGCAAATGAGGGTATAATATTCCTGATCCCTAAAACCACCAGCGTAATTAATACGTAAGCGTATAGCCTGAATGGTTAGTAAGACACTGTAATAAAAAAAAGTTGAAGTTATTTGCTCATTTGTTTTCAAACTGGCCCACCAATTTAAAAATAAAATAAATGGCCCATGATAACGAAAAGGTTGCTGACACCTGCATCATTAGAGCATCCGACCACCTCTAGACCCCTGCTAAGGAATGAGCTGTTAGGACCGCACGTATAATGAGCTACAAATAGCTCTTTGCTTCGAATATTAAGCAGGAAACGTGAGAAAATATAGATTTTTTGCAGTTTTTATACCAAAATAAACAAATCAAATATTACTTCTATACAAACATAAAGTTTAATTTTATTCACATGGTAATAATATCAACAGTTGTTGAATATCTGTCACGAGCATAGCCGAATTAGATGAGAAACATTTAATGAAGAGAAAAAGTTGCATTAAATTCCAGGACATCCTTTACAGACATTTAAGAACTTTTGAGATCACCTTATGAAGACAATTTCACTCTATGCTTTTATAGAAGCTATATTTGATTTATTTTAACCAAAAAAAGTTTTGCTATAAAAACTACAAAACAATATTTGATTATTTCTGTCATTCCCTGTACCCCCATCCCATGTGTCAACCAAACCGGGATTTAAACCACCTTATATGAGAGATGATCGGTTACCGGAAACACGGTTCCTTGTCCATCTTGACAGAGACAGTAGCTCTTGATTAGAGGGCACTCCTGATGATTCGTATCCTGCCAACCACTTGAAGGAACCTATCAAATTATCTTAATGTCACAGACTGTGGAGTCAGTAATGGCTGCTGGCCACTTGGACCGTTTAGCCTAAGAGAAAAGATGAGGAGAGTGATCTGTAAGGATTCATGTCAACAGTTGCCGGTAGAAAGGATGATAAGAAACGAGCACGGGCTATGGTAGATTGGGCACTTTTTATATGGCATATAGATTTATGGATTGGGAACAGTCGATTCGACTAGAAGAATTAGTAAACAGGTGGATTGGACACGTCTACTTAAATATAAGAAATTGTAAACAGGTGGATTAGACACGTCTACTAAAATAGAAGGAAGTGTAAACAGGAGAATTGGATCATGTCTACTTAAATAGAAGAAAGCGTAAACAGGTGGATTAGACACGTCTACTAAAATAGAAGGAAGTGTAAACAGGAGAATTGGAGCAGTCAATTCAAATGGAAGTAATTGTAAACAGGTGGATAGGACACGTCCACTAAAATAGAAGGCATTGTAAACAGGTGAAATGGACACGTATAATTAAATAGAAGAAATTGTAATAAGGTGGATAGGACACGTCTACTCAAATAGAAGGAATTGTAAACAGGTGAATTGGACACGTCTATTAAAATAGAAGGCATTGTAAACAGGTGAATTGGACACGTCTAAATAAAAAGAAGAAATTGTAAACAGGTGAATAGGACACGTCTACTTAAATAGAAGAAATTGTAAACAGGTGAATTGGACACGTCTATTAAAATAGAAGGCATTGTAAACAGGTGAATTGGACACGTCTAATTAAAAAGAAGAAATGGTAAACAGGTGAATAGGACACGTCTACTTAAATAGAAGAAATTGTAAACAGGTGGATTGGACACGTCTACTCAAATAGAAGGAATTGTAAACATATTTATTGGACACTTAATATTAGTTAGGATCAAATAGTATAATATGAATTTAAAACTAATACAATAAATCGCCAACAGACTTCAGTTCAGTATAATCCATCCATCTGGAGGTTAGCTACTCTGTACATTTTGTCCTAGGTAAAATTCATTCTTAGTGATAGAGGAAGAAAGGTTGAGCTAAGTTAGGTTAGCATTTCCTACTTGGGAGTAAAATCGTACTGTAAGTTAGTAGTGACCAATAAACCTTGAGAGGGGAGTCTTAATGTAAGGTAGCAGTGCCCAATACACCTTGAGAGGGGAGTCTTAATGTAAGGTAGCAGTGCCCAATACACCTTGAGAGGGGAGTCTTAATGTAAGGTAGCAGTGCCCAATACACCTTGAGAGGGGAGTCTTAATGTAAGGTAGCAGTGCCCAATACACCTTGAGAGGGGAGTCTTAATGTAAGGTAGCAGTGCCCAATACACCTTGAGAGGGGAGTCTTAATGTAAGGTAGCAGTGCCCAATACACCTTGAGAGGGGAGTCTTAATGTAAGGTAGCAGTGCCCAATACACCTTGAGAGGGGAGTCTTAATGTAAGGTAGCAGTGCCCAATACACCTTGAGAGGGGAGTCTTAATGTAAGGTAGCAGTGCCCAATACACCTTGAGAGGGGAGTCTTAATGTAAGGTAGCAGTGCCCAATACACCTTGAGAGGGGAGTCTTAATGTAAGGTAGCAGTGCCCAATACACCTTGAGAGGGGAGTCTTAATGTAAGGTAGCAGTGCCCAATACACCTTGAGAGGGGAGTCTTAATGTAAGGTAGCAGTGCCCAATACACCTTGAGAGGGGAGTCTTAATGTAAGGTAGCAGTGCCCAATACACCTTGAGAGGGGAGTCTTAATGTAAGGTAGCAGTGCCCAATACACCTTGAGAGGGGAGTCTTAATGTAAGGTAGCAGTGCCCAATACACCTTGAGAGGGGAGTCTTAATGTAAGGTAGCAGTGCCCAATACACCTTGAGAGGGGAGTCTTAATGTAAGGTAGCAGTGCCCAATACACCTTGAGAGGGGAGTCTTAATGTAAGGTAGCAGTGCCCAATACACCTTGAGAGGGGAGTCTTAATGTAAGGTAGCAGTGCCCAATACACCTTGAGAGGGGAGTCTTAATGTAAGGTAGCAGTGCCCAATACACCTTGAGAGGGGAGTCTTAATGTAAGGTAGCAGTGCCCAATACACCTTGAGAGGGGAGTCTTAATGTAAGGTAGCAGTGCCCAATACACCTTGAGAGGGGAGTCTTAATGTAAGGTAGCAGTGCCCAATACACCTTGAGAGGGGAGTCTTAATGTAAGGTAGCAGTGCCCAATACACCTTGAGAGGGGAGTCTTAATGTAAGGTAGCAGTGCCCAATACACCTTGAGAGGGGAGTCTTAATGTAAGGTAGCAGTGCCCAATACACCTTGAGAGGGGAGTCTTAATGTAAGGTAGCAGTGCCCAATACACCTTGAGAGGGGAGTCTTAATGTAAGGTAGCAGTGCCCAATACACCTTGAGAGGGGAGTCTTAATGTAAGGTAGCAGTGCCCAATACACCTTGAGAGGGGAGTCTTAATGTAAGGTAGCAGTGCCCAATACACCTTGAGAGGGGAGTCTTAATGTAAGGTAGCAGTGCCCAATACACCTTGAGAGGGGAGTCTTAATGTAAGGTAGCAGTGCCCAATACACCTTGAGAGGGGAGTCTTAATGTAAGGTAGCAGTGCCCAATGCACCTTGAGAGGGGAGTCGTACTGTAAGGTAGCAGTGCCAAATACACCTTGAGAGGGGAGTCGTAGAGTAAGGTAGCAGTGCCCAATACACCTTGAGAGGGGAGTCTTAATGTAAGGTAGCAGTGCCCAATACACCTTGAGAAGGGAGTCGTACTGTAAGGTAGCAGTGCCCAATACACCTTGAGAGGGGAGTCTTAGTGTAAGGTAGCAGTGCCCAATCCACCTTGAGAGGGGAGTCTTAATGTAAGGTAGCAGTGCCCAATACACCTTGAGAGGGGAGTCTTAATGTAAGGTAGCAGTGCCCAATACACCTTGAGAGGGGAGTCTTAATGTAAGGTAGCAGTGCCCAATACACCTTGAGAGGGGAGTCTTAATGTAAGGTAGCAGTGCCCAATACACCTTGAGAGGGGAGTCTTAATGTAAGGTAGCAGTGCCCAATACACCTTGAGAGGGGAGTCTTAATGTAAGGTAGCAGTGCCCAATACACCTTGAGAGGGGAGTCTTAATGTAAGGTAGCAGTGCCCAATACACCTTGAGAGGGGAGTCTTAATGTAAGGTAGCAGTGCCCAATACACCTTGAGAGGGGAGTCTTAATGTAAGGTAGCAGTGCCCAATACACCTTGAGAGGGGAGTCTTAATGTAAGGTAGCAGTGCCCAATACACCTTGAGAGGGGAGTCTTAATGTAAGGTAGCAGTGCCCAATACACCTTGAGAGGGGAGTCTTAATGTAAGGTAGCAGTGCCCAATACACCTTGAGAGGGGAGTCTTAATGTAAGGTAGCAGTGCCCAATACACCTTGAGAGGGGAGTCTTAATGTAAGGTAGCAGTGCCCAATACACCTTGAGAGGGGAGTCTTAATGTAAGGTAGCAGTGCCCAATACACCTTGAGAGGGGAGTCTTAATGTAAGGTAGCAGTGCCCAATACACCTTGAGAGGGGAGTCTTAATGTAAGGTAGCAGTGCCCAATACACCTTGAGAGGGGAGTCTTAATGTAAGGTAGCAGTGCCCAATACACCTTGAGAGGGGAGTCTTAATGTAAGGTAGCAGTGTCAAATACACCTTGAGAGGGGAGTCTTAATGTAAGGTAGCAGTGTCAAATACACCTTGAGAGGAGAGTCGTACTGTAAGTTAGCAGTGTGTAATCTACATCGGAGGGGAACGGTGGTAGCCTGGATTCTGAAGAAGTGTGTCTATTCCACCTAGACACAAGTGTCGAGCAGCCTAGTCATGTAGTCCACGACAATATCCCTGGGAAGTCAAGACTCAAAAAAGTATCCTATAACTGTAAACTACCTCATGGACATCCGACAGCAGTGGGGGTGTCACGACATACCAGAGTGAGGTAACCCAATTCGGTGGCCGCATGGTCCGACGCAATACTCTCGCAGTTGATTATACAGCCATGACGGCGAGATCAAGGTTCAAATCTCGGTAGAGTGTACTGGGGGAAATTTTTCCTAAATGGTTTTCCACTCTCCCTCCACTCAAATGCGGGTTCACTTCCTCTAATTCAACCTTCCCAATTCACAACCCATTAGCGTAATTAGTATCATAAGCGTATACATCGCAAGGGTAGTAAGACGCATTTAAAAAAAAAGTAGAAAATACTCCTTTCAACAACAGCCCTTTGGCCTCTGGACTTATACATATTAGTGTGGGAAGTTACACATGAGTCATTTTCTGTGAAATAAAAATATGGAAAATAATTAAAGTCATTTGTTTTAACATCTGTGTGTGTTGAATACAAATGATGGGAAAAAGTCACATAGATTAAGTTATCATTTTTCCATACATTTTGAATATGTGAGTTTGCATTTTAACCACATGAGGGATTAATAAATAGCTGGCCGGACACGTGCGTAGCACTGGCTGTACATAAATAATTATGTTAGCCTACAGTCGCTTTTAGAGAGAGAGAGAGCTTTTGCGTTACTTGTGTACAGCAAATACAAAAACCTTCACTTTGAATTTTAAAGTCGGATTCCTCCCGGAAAGGACAGGACTAAGGGCCACATTTATAGTTTAATCTTGGGTAAACCAATCTCTCAGCACATGACTAACAAGTAGTTCAGGTTTAGTGGGAGATTGGCTGACCTTGGGTTAATTGACTGTATATACAGAACTTAGGTTAATTTGAGCTGAATTGCTTTTTTTAAAAGCACAGTGGCTTACAACCAGTTAGAGTTATACGCCTATGCACTAATTACACTAACGTGTTAGACTTAAGTTAGATAGAATGCACCCGCATTTGCACGAAGGGAGAATTTAAAACCATTTAGGGAAAAATCAACCTCAGTGTACCCGACTGGGTTCTAATCCAGATCTGCCCGTCATCGACAGTCTAGTCTATTGCGAGAGTAGCACCTTAAACCATGCGGACACCAAAGTGGATAACTGCTTGTTATTAATAAACTGGGAAATTGGTTGACTCCTTAAATTACGGCTCTAAAGTATACTGGCAAGGACTGGTCTATTATTTCTTATAGACTGACATATAAACGAATATTCTTTCTACATTATTAGTTTTTTATAATATTTACAAGACTTGACAATTTTTAGTTATTTTTTGTGCACAGTTTTTTTTCTATAAATGTTACATGTTCACCATGGCTTTTTTGACAGTTGAAAAGCTACTAAATAGCTATTCCGTATTCATACGTTTTGCAAATATATTTCTTTCCTTTGACAATTTATCTATAAAAGTGACAAAACATATTTTACCAAAGGGCTAAACTATACAACAGATTTTAGTATAATTTAACTGTCAGAAAAATACTAGTTCCTCGTAAATGCATAATATGTATCCGGGATTCCTGGATTTTTACACTAATGAGGTAGGAATTAAGGAGGCATTATTTATTAGAAATGTACCCGCATTTGAATGAAAGACTAACAGGAAACTACGAGGATAAATAAACCCACCCTGACAAGCCCAACCAAGATTATAACCTTGACCTCCTGGCAAACCACACTAGAGTAGTCTGACACCTTTGTCCAGGTGTCCACAGGTGGGGATTTCACTGCTTTTCTTGTTTGTGAGCCGTATACATTTGGAGGATACAGGGGGTAAAAGTGGGAAAGGCTTATTACACATACTTTCCAGGACATCTTTTATATCTCCAATTCCTCAAGAACCCCAAGCAAATACTTTTATTTTTAAATTAATTTAAATATGATAGAGACTGAGCTTTTAACCATAATCTAAAATGTATTAAAAAGGTCTCATGATTATCTAACAGATGGAAGCACTAGCTCAATTTGAATGAAAATTGGATTTGCCCCCCCTAAACTCCCCACCCCCTTTCCCCACTTCACTATTGCCTCGCGATGTATTGGTTACACTTTTCGGTAGCCATCTTCCGGGAATAGAGAAGATGGCTTCTGCAAGGTTGTCCGAAACGGAGAATCGATCTAATGGATTCACACCCGAGATTAGCTATCAATCGGACATCAGCCACAAGGGGCTACACAAAAAAATAGACACAACTAAATCGTAATATAATTAAAAAAAATGTTATCGATATTTTCTCAAAATATAAACACGTAGAGGATATATTAAAAAAAAACACAAACATTTAAATCAATAAGTTACCCACTTCGGTGGCCATGCCACTATCGCAGTAGACTAGACTTCCGATGATGTGGAGAACGAGGTTCGAATCTCAGCCGAGTGTACTGAAGATGGTTTTTCATAAATGGTTTCCCCCTTTTCCTAAATGCAAATTCGTATTCACTTAATCTAAATATAACCTTGCTCATACCTAAAACCTTTAGCGTAGTTAGTACATGGGTAATAAGACATGGTGCCAAAAAAAACTATAAATATGAATGTAAAATTTCTAATCTTTTGTTAGGATTTATTTTACCACCACGTCTTACCACCCGTTCGGGTTGGACGCTTGTTAGGAATTAATTCAATAAATTAACTTATTATGATTTGAGCTCACACCAGTAAACACGTGGTTTAAGGCGTCATTCTCTTCTTGTATATTATTATTATTTAGCTTCGTGTCTTACTACCCGTTTGGGTTATACGCTTTAAGTACTAATTACTCTAATGGATTAGGAATTGGGAAGGTTGAATTAGAGGAAGTGAACCGGCATTTGCGCGGAAGGCGAGTGGAAAACCAATTAGGAAAAACCACCCCCAGTTCACCCGACCGAGATTCGAACCTCGATCTCCCCGTCCTCAGCAGTCGAGCTCAACACGACTAGCGCATTAGCCAACTACTCCACCGAGGTGGGTTTGTCTTGTATAGTTTACCGGTGATGGACATGGTGGTTTTCTCAAAATGTGTTTTATCATTGTGACGTTCTCATCCCCACACATCCACACTAATACTACTACAGTACTTTCTATGAGAGTATAGCACACATCGTTAGTCGAATGGCTTAACTCAGCACTCTCGTTTTTGACTAGATTTCCGATGACGGGGAGATTGGTGTTCGAATCCCGGTTGGATGTACTGAGGGTGGTTTTTCCTAAAATACTTTTTACCCTCCCTCTACGCAAATATAGGTACACTTCTTCTAAATTTAATCTTACTCATACCTAATACATCAGCGTAATTAGTACATATGTGTATATCCTGAACGGGTAGTAAAACGTGGTGATAATAATAATAATAATAATCTTATAAAATTATGTTCAGTTTGATTAGCCTAGAGTTATCGTGGCTAACTTTATTGACAGTTGACACCTTAGTTTAGTTGGTAGCGTGTTTGCTTATTGAGCCAAGGTTCCCGGGTTCGATTCCCAGCATATCAGAAAAATGTATCATTGGTGAAATATGGTATGAGGTTTACCTTTCACTTAATTAACGGCTGGGGGTGGGGGAAGTCCGGGGGGAGGATATGGATGTTGTGCCTATTCTAGATGTAGGCCATGTGCTGATATTTTCAGTCTGCACAAAAAATTCAATTTAAATACCTAAAAAATAAATTTTGATGACAAAGCTTAGAATCCTTGCTGGGTGCTTTTTTTTAGTAGTAGCTTAACTAGCCTCACTTCAAGGAAGTTTTGGTTAATTTTCTTAAAATGTAATCCTCACAAGAATTAAAAGCAGAAACAAAATAATTTGTATTGGTTGGTCAATGTGTTTGTAATCAGTCTCTGGCTATGAACTGTACATTTTAGTATATAGTCTCATATTATATTGACCTAATCAGGAGGAGGTCTTACAGTCCATCTACAGTGGGAGTGTAGGTAGAGTTCATTGGTCAAAGAAGTAGAAGTAACTGACATTTATCAGAAGATACAAACATAGTTAAAATAAAAACATTGGATTAAGAGGAAGTGTACCCGAATTTGCGTGGGGGAGAGTGGAAAACAATTTAGGAAAACCCCGTTTCAGTACACTCGACTGGGATTTAACCCCGTTTTCCCCATCTATAGCAAGAGTAGCGCCTTAGACCATGCAGCTAACGAAGTGGGTTTACCTACACTTTCACTGTAGATCAGCTATAGCTACTAGTAGTCCGTCTTAAAAACAGAAGGGAAGAAGAATCATTGTTTCTGCTCTGCCCAACCCATGTTTAATGTTCAATACCTTTTTTTTAGGTCATTAGAGAAAGTTTAGATAAAGATAATAATACCTATTTCTATCACGCACTATTTAGTAACGTACCAATTCCTATGTTCAGCCCAGGTAAATATTGAAGAGTTTCAAAGGCAAAGCGTGATAGTTAACACATTTAAACATACACATATATTTAACTATTAAAACCAATTTAATAATTGACTTAATATAAGGGCTAGGAGTATGGTTGGTAATATTTGCTATTGGCACCACAGAATTTAAAAATAACTTTTTTCTTTTAATTTAAAAAGAATCTATTCAAATGCCACTATACTCATAAAATATATTCAACTGCTGTTTAGAATAACATGTTTAGAAAACTAAACGAAACGTGCCTATTAAAGTAATATTGGATTTAATTTATGACTATATCGTATATATATCACCTAAAAATGGCACTGACTGAACTTAGGTTAGGTATCTTAGCTGTAAATACTTTTATTGGCTTAGATTCGTAATTGTTAAGGCTGGAATTTATTTTTCTAAGTGAAATCGAAGCTGATATTTGTTTCTAAGCCAAGTCAACGTTTCAAAGCTTCACACACACACACACACACACACACACACACACACACACACACACACACACACAC
>CABFVX010002709.1:0-43192 GCA_902151425.1 Timema shepardi | reverse complement strand
GTTTGTCATTTTTAGATGACATGTTTTAAATAGAATTTATATATATTAAATATATTGTCATATTGTGGCAATTTGGTATTATATAAACAAGGATGTTTAGAATAATTTTCCGCTAACAACAAAATCACATCCGAAGACCATGTCGGCGCCATTTCTATTATTTACTCTTCACATAGTCTGAGCGGGCATTGATTGGTCGAATTACACAAACTAGTGTCGGAACTAGTACGAAAATAGCACATGTTCTATCCTCACAACTAGTATGGTAGCCAGTACCAAGTGGCAGAACCAGTATACTTTTTCTGATTCACACGACGCTAGATGATGACGTGCTAGCTAGCACACTGGATTTCAAGTACTAGCTAGTGTCGTGTGATACGGGCTTTAGGAAGATGTGGTGCTAATAAAAGTAAAATTAACAAATCTTAGAAACCATGGTTTGTTTGCGGGTAGCTAAGGAAGATACCATTTTGTTTACCAGTTCGTCTTTTTATCTCACTTGTAAACATCTAGATTCTAGAGTAAAGTGAATAATATGTGCATACTCTCTTAAGTTAAGATATTTAATGTATTGTTTACTTATAATAGGTAAATTTAACAAACGTTAACGTTAAATCCGCTAAAAAAAACAAGCCTAGTAATTAATGTAAATAAATAAAATAAATAAGATTGTGTACTGCACATACTTTCTCTCTCTCTTATCTTAAGATAAAGATATTTACTAAAAATTCGTAGGATCTGCTAAACAAGATAATATATATTGTTAGAAAACCACCCCACCAATGACCATGTATGAAGTAATAGATACTGTTACATACACATTGAGGGCAGAGGAGCTTCTCTATCCACCAAAGAGCATAAAAATAAATGGTACGGAACTCCGCACGGACTTTCTCGCTCTATTGTTTAAAAATGGAGATATTTACTCAAAACTCGTGATATAATATACACTAGCGAACCCGAGAACAAATTGCGCTATACTTACGTTTACGTAAAAACTTACGGAGACAAAATTAAAAATTAGAATTAATGCATCAGATCGGAACCCTTAAATTCATTTTGACGAAACGTTGAGGGTAGCCATTTGGTTTGTAATATTGATAAAAGCATAGAAATGAAGTATTGTGATCGTAAAAAAAATCTAACTCAAAGTTTTGATGAATCTTCACGTTTCATGACCCCCGAATCCAAAAAAGGGGTTTTTGACTTTCCGTTTGTCTGTCTGTAACTCCAACTAGAGCCTAAACCATTTTACCGATTGGGCTAAAACTTGGTATCTAGGGCTTTCATAGGGTTACCACGAGGAATTTTTGGAATTGAATATATAACCCTAAAATTAAGGGTAGTTTACTGAAGAGCAAATAGAGAAACAGTCGATTTGATCAAAATCGGCTCTAACGATTTTGATTAAATTCCATTTCTAAACATTTATAAATATTACAAACAAAACGGCTTCTCTCAATATTTCGGCAAAATGACTTTAAGGGCTCCGGTCTGACGCGTAAATTATCTTTTTCTTATAATATCTCCTAAACTACTTGAGATATGAAATTACTTATGATTTTTTTTGGCAGTAATTTTCTTTTAGTTAAAGCTAAACCCAATACAAAATTATTCTATATGTTTTCAAACTGATACTCTATTTACACTTTTTGAGGTGTTATGATAAATGGTGCATGTTTTCTCTTAAGTGCCTACTCTTTTTAGTGAATAGTAATCTAGATTTTTTTTAAACCATTACTGTTTCCAACTTGTATCTAAATCAGTTTTTTATTCAAGTCATATATTTTACACTACTGGCCTGCTAGGCTTGTCGTAGTTTCATATGCCTTATAATACAACTTAAGACTAGGACAGGCACAACATTAAGTCCCCGCCCGTTAATTCATCACTGTGAAAGGGTAAACCCACATTCCACCAATAATACATATTTCGGCCACACCAGGAATCGAACCTGTTCCCTCAAACTCAGTAGACTGACATGCTACTGACTGAGCTAAGGTGTTGGAGTGAATTACAATCTATATACACCTTTCAAAGATGGGTCCATCCAATGTAAAAAGAATATAAGGTAGAGCCAGATAGAGAATTACATCTGATTGGATTAGCTTGTGACGTCACTCAGTATATAAGCCGGCACGTTACATACGCAAAGCTATTATGGAAGACAAACTGAATTATTAAAAATAAAATCATATTTTATAATTTAAAATAACAAATTAACCTTTAAAATACACAAAAATGTCCAATTAACATAATTACTCTTATTATTTAACAAAAAATATATATTTGGTAGTTTCAGTATTAAAATTTAACTGTTGTGTAGTTGGTGACGTAAGCAATGACATAATCAAATTCCTCTGAGTGGCGCTACCGTTCTATTCTCTTTGCATTGGGTCCAACAATGTGTCCCATTTCCACCTCTCAGACTAATTAGTTAATAACCATAAACGTACTAAGCTTAATGGACAAATAATGACACTCAGGTTTATATAGAGTCGTTTCCAAGTATCCTGGGCTCGTAATTTTTATTAGTCTAACCAAATTCATGGTAATCAAACATAAGCTTTATCCTAATCCGTTGACTATTTTTTCTCTTTTTTCACTACATTGCGTCCGGAATATCCAACCATAGTATTGGGGTATGAAGGATGAAGGTTATATTTAGCTGTATTTGAATAGAGGGAAAATGGAAAACTATTCAAGATAAAATTCCCTTAGTAGAGTTCACAGGAAATCAATCCCAAATCTCCCCTTCACCGGCAAACCAAACTAGATGAGTTTGACGTTTGGTGCGCGTGCCCTTCAATGAGGGTAAAAATACTGTCAAATACTGAGATAGACTCATTCTTGGCGTACAAATAATATTTCAATACGCTTTAGTCTTATTATGTTGCCATAATGTCTATAAAGTTTAGTTGAAAAAAAATCAAAACTATATGAGCACTCATATTTAATGTCGCTAAATTGTTAAAATTTCCATTAATTTCAAAACGTTCCCGTTGCAGAGGTAAATGACTTGTCCCTTCGCACCCACAAAGTGAATGTGTCTGTCGGAGGTTGGCAGGCCGGTGTTGTTTACTCGTCAAAGAGTGAGAAATTAATTCTGTTCTGGTTAAACGTGCACCCATGTGTCGGCCGCATGCTTCAGACGCTGTTAACGATGGGACCAGTGGAACGCGGCCAAACTGTGTTCCGCTTTGTTAAGATAATGTAGTGGGCCGCGGCTCGTTACTGGCAGAACAACGCGTAAAAGATCGGATGTGGGGGGAGGAATTTGTTGGTTTTACGCACGCATAATGTAGCTTGAATTATATGTTATGTAAACTATGTTCGCATACATTTCTCATTTATAACTTTTAGTTGTTTTATTGCTTTAGATGAAGTACCCCAGTATCTAAGTTTATATGTCTATATTAAATATTTATATTTTAAAGATAGATAAACAAAAGCATTATATTATGTTAGTTTAAAAACTAAATTACATACAAAATACAAAATATTAAGGTGACTTATAACTATAGTATAGTCTATTTAATTAAGTAAAATCGCCTCTGTGGTCTAGTGGCCAGAGGCCCTGACCACAGATCCAGAGGTTCCATGTTTGATCCCCAGCACTTGCAGATTTCTCTGTGAAATAGTGTTTTTCTGGAACGGGGTCAACTCAGCCTCGGGGGGACAATTGAGGAGCTAGTTTACTCGAATAAAAAATTAGCAGCTCCATTCTAGAAAACTGAGATTAATGGCTGGAAGGTTCACTGTGCTGACCAGATGACACCCTCGCAAATGTTGGTACTATCTTTCCCAACATGCGTCGGCCGCTCGGTCGGTATACCAAATCGCTTGCGACTTGATGCCAAGGAGATTAAAAAAAATATTGAAATCTAACCAAAAGAAGGTTCAAAACGTTATTTAAAAATATCTTTGTCTTTGTCATCTTAGAAGGAGTAATAATTATACATACCATTTAAAACGGAATTGTATCATTCCCTTTCATCAATGGCTCCCAACAGATTTTCATAATTTAAATTAAAAGAAAGATTATACACCGAGAGACTTCCTACAGTTAATAAAAATTCCGAAAAATAATAAAGGTGGAAGTTTTAAATTTGTGATTAAAATATAAAACTAATATCTATTCTAGTGGGATTAATTGAATTTAAAATCTACATAAAACATTAAGGTTACAGTTGAGCGTTCTTGTAGAAAAATTGACGCTTGATGCGTCAACGAGACAGCCAGTCTTTGGACAAGCACACAGTTTATATTAAAAATTAAGTGAGAGGTGATCAAAATCTTTTAAAATACCAGATTTTAATAAAATCAACAATATTGTTTTTTCCCTAGAAAATCTCTGACTGAAATAGCCTGAATGGCACACACATTCATATTTCACATTTTAAATAGTTATGATTTTATAATAAACAATTATATATATATTTAATAAACAATTATATATATATATTTAATAAACAATTATATATATCTATATATATAAATAAATAAAACCATATAAAGCCAACATATATATTGGAATCTCTATGATCTTAAACAAAGAAAAAATTAAATATCAACTAGTCACAATTTATAGAATGTTTATAAATTTCTTAAATATCGCTATAAAATATGAATAAAATATTCTTTTATATTAACTTTCATAAAGGTTTGAGTATTTATTTTAAAAAAAGCTTGTAAGCCTAGTTCAAAAAGTAGGCTACCAGAAATAACTAGTGACAAATTTTTTCATAAAATGATTATTATCATGTTTTTGCCCCAAACCTCTCAATTGTGGATACAATTTAAAATTAACTTAAATTTAACCAACTTAATTAACTGCGACTGAAGTTATGTAACGAAGTACTATAATATCATAACGTTTTTTAAAATTAAGTACCGGTAATTAATTACAAGTTGAAATATATAGAGTAAAGAGGTCAAATATATATTTTGGTTTGATTTTAAATTGTATTTGTAACAACATAATTAACATTCAATTACAATTAACATATATTCGTTAATATAAAATACAATTAATTGTTGTTAAATCAGAAACAAAAATGTTCGGCCGTAAAAATATGCAAAAAGCTTAAACATAAAATACACTGGTATTATTAAACTTATTTTACTAGCTTGTGTATTTCATAAACGCAGTATAAATATAATATAGTAACAAAAATATATTCCCCCCACCCCCTTAATTTGTCGAAAGGGAATGGTGGATATTAATTGTTTATGCTAATTCTTGAATTAATCGATAAAACATGTTAGATCATTAAAGCAGGTATAAAGGAGAGGCAAATATCTTAAAGAGGTTTTGTCAAACTCTTCTGGTTCCTCCACAGATATTTCTTTCGTCCAACCACAATCTTCTTCGTCTTCCACTACAACTATACTTATTTCTTGATATTTAATCGCTTCTGTGATGCCTGCTTGGTGGTATTTAATCTTGTCTTTTTTCCTCTCTTAAGCTGTCCCCTTTGATCTTTCGGTGAGTTTCGAGGGGGACGTGTTGAATGGAATAAAGTCTATGTTCATCAAGTGGAACGAAGCGCATATGAGGATCTTCATAGACACCTACGTTTCTTGTATTATAATCGGGTACCTCATCAACATTGTGTTCGTACATACACAAACACAACTTTCTATTGTAGCTACCGATCATATTCAGCAGCTTCACTCTCCCTATCAGTTCGTCAAAGACTCCTTCATTTATCTCATTACTTTCTTCTGTTTCAACGCTCTGTTTGTCTATAGTAGGATCGATGAAAAGTCCAGCGTCCATTTCCTGGCTGTAATTATAAAACAATAGCCATTACCAGCTTGAACTTTAGTCTAAATAAGTTCTCGGTAATTGGTATTTCACTTTTATTTTAACATTACATTTTGCTAATGAATGCACCTACATATCGAATTCACGATGAGCAATTCAAAAATATAAGTAAACTGCAATAAATGGATGATATCAAATTATAATAATATTTAATTCATGTGTAAATATAATAAATATAAAACATGTTTTAAAATGGTCGGACGTTTCGTAGTAACTCACATAACAAAGAGTTTATTTAGAAACATTTTCAAAAACTTTTATTTAATCATCTATATTTAAACTAATATTTTTATTTAATCATTTGAGATATTTAATGTGCACTTTCTGAACCAACTGATTAGGTAAGAACACGATAATTTCTATGAGCAAGATTGAAATCCTACCAATTTTGCCGGGAAAGGTATGCCACAATCGATATGGGACTGACGGCTTTACTTCTCCTCCAAAGGAAGTTGTGCTACGAATTTTTATCGCTCGATAGAAATCCGTCAACCTTTTCCGGGTTTGAACCCAAGATCATTGAGTTTTGAGGCGAAAACCTTAACACAAAACTACCGAGGACGACAATCATATTTAACACACATTGGTTAATGTAAAGCTCAAATAATAATCAATCACTTTTTTACGCGCGCAAGGATTATTAACACGTAATTAATGCCTAATTTCTCTTAACTAAGATTTAGGTGTTTCAATAGATATAATATGAGCCTGTATGAACTATTGTTGATATATTTTAAATGTTTTTATGTTTTAGTTACATGATATTCAAGAATATTTTAAATATGTTCTTATGTATTTTTTATTATTATTATTATTATTATTATTATTATTATTAGCATCGTGTCTTACTACCCGTTCTGGTTATACGCACGTACACTAATGTGTAATGGTAGGGTGATTGTGCGATTGAAATGGAGGACCTACAGTTTAACGTGGAATCCGAACCACGGTGGAGGCCTGGCATTCCACACATTCAAAAGTTGTGATTAATACATGAAGGGTTTGGTAATCAGATAAATCTGTACCGGGAACAAGGATTGAACCTCGGACCACCAGCATAGAAGTCTGACACCTTACCCCTAGACCGCCAGGTCACCCTTTGTGTGTTTATTACAAAAGGAGTGTGATACTAGTAAGTTCGAGTGATGCAATTACCTTTTTACAACCTTGATTCGGGGGGTAGATCAGACTGGCACTTCATAATTATGTTTCAAGACCCACGTACAAACGACGATTAACACTACTAACAGATAAACAAACTTCATCTTAATATTATCTAATTATTTTGACACAATATCTTCAAATCGCTTTTCTCGGACCAGTTTATAATCGGTTTAGGAGTTATTGATATGATTTCTTTAAACAATACACAAATAGTTACATTGTTGTCTAATTCTCAATATATTGATGTTATTTGTTTACTTAGCATATACTCTACATGTTTAACCTGATTTAATAAAGTATTATTTTCTCATGTATGAAGTAGGAACTGTAAGTTCTAATCAGTGGCGTAGCTAGAGTTGGTGCCGCCTGGGGTGGTCCCCGAGTTTGCCACCTCTCTCAATACACAACATACTTCGACAAAAGTCAAAACGACGCTTAGGGGGAAAAAATAAGACACCTTGGTTATTTTTGAAGTGAATAATTTAATTGTAACACACTACAATGTTATTTTTATTGCTTTTCTGTTAGAAAAATTGTCAATGATTTTATTAAAATCAATTTAGTCTGTTAGTTGCTATTCTATAGAAAGTATGGCAAGATTTACCAACGGCAAGCAACTCATTGTGTATATTAAGTAATTCTTGATCAATTTTAATCAAGAATAACTCCGTCCACAGGTAGCAACCCTAACAGAAATAGTTTAGAATGTTCTTAGAAGTGTCACAATATTTGGAACTGAGTTCCCAAGACTGTATTTTTTTTAAATAAACTGCAAAAGTTCAATGGGATCTTCCTTCCACGTCTCTGTTTCATCTTGCGTAGCAGCAAAAACAACAATAAGACTCTGAGGTCCTTATAAATGGCATCGTACCAGTATTCATTAATAAGTTGTTACTCGTATTAGTCATTCAAAAGATTTGACGGAGTGAGAAAGGCATATTTTTCGGCAATAAGATGAAGCTGTTGAAATATGAGAGTAATTTATTGGATCACTCTGTAGAGCAAAGAAAATATTTATCTTCTCAACTCAGTTTCGTATACCAATTCAGCATCGCGTGATTCTTCGCCAGCCATTAGTTTTTTTCTTTCTACATCGACGTTGACGCTCCATGACTATCCCAAGATCATCACAAATATATTTGGCATAGTCTATGTTAACTAGTTCGTCCATATTTTCAGTTAAAATCCTTTCAAAGCCTCGAGTCTTATATCACTTTGTTGTAGTTTAATTATTTTGTTTGGAGTTAGGCCTGGGTGTTGTTAATTCCTAAAAGGATGGATTCCCACAGGCCAAGTAAGCACAGAAAGTGAAATGAATGTAACGCACCAAGCAGCACGCCAGCATCTGACCTGGTGATTTCTTTATCACAAGCTAGCTGTTCTAAAACACATAAGATTTTCGGATATATGTGTATATATACACATATATACATATATACACATATATACATATATACACATATATACATATATACACATATATACACACATATACACATATATACACACATATACACATATACACATGCATAACAATACTCACAGCTTCTCCCCTTGCACTTGCACTTGCCCTTGCCCTTGATACTTTGACCAGTGACTAAAGTCAGAATATACCAGCGATAGTTCAAGGAAGAAAAACGTGAACAAACCCTCCACAGTTAAAATAAGTAACAGAATTCGCAGCAACAGAAGTTGCATGAATACACGCCAAATTCAGCGTGTGATTTTTTACTTTTGACTTATTCTTTTTTATTAAGTTCCTTGATACGTCTCTGAACACAAGTATGTTAACCAACCATCAAAGCAGCATTATTATAACCTTGTCCTCTACAATTTTGAATACCAATTCCATCTTTTTCTAGTCTTTTCAAAATCATTGTTGAAATATTTTGGCGGTCTTACCTTTTGTTTCAATTAAATCAACAAATGATTCTACTACCTTCATTTTATTTCCATCGATCATAATGTAGAGCAAAACTTGGCTCGTTCGATCTTTATGAGAAATATCAGGAGTGCTATCAAATATCATAGAATAGTACTTGGTTTATTTTACTTGCTTGATAACTTTGCTTCTTAATTTTTCTCCATTTAATCGTATCCAACAATCTTGAAAGTATTCCCCTCCACTTCCTCACTTTGTTTTTATCTTCTCTTTGCTCCCTTTTATAAATTGTTGCTCCATGTCGGATTCTAATTTCCAACTACTTCCATTGTGTGAAAGCCCGAACATGATCTACACTGGATTCATGCTCGACAATTTTAGGTTTAAGTTTAAACCACATGTTGAAATATTATATAAATATATTTAAGAAATCAAAGTTGAGTTTTATTGGTTCTTTTATAAGAATTTGAATTATAGGGAAATTTAAGTTTTTTTGTTATGTATTCACATTTTATTTCTTTTAGTGGTGAATAATAAAATTGGATCTGACATCTTGTAGACTACTATTCTGGCAGAATAAAAACTTTTCTTTCGGTTGCAGTAGACCAAAAGTGCCGCCCGGGGCTAAGCTAAGCTACTGGTGATAGGTAAAATATGCCTTAGGATTTGAACGAAAATATTTTTATTAAACTACGATTACATCAAATATATCGTACCTTAATTAAAAGAACAGTCACGTGTAGTAGATTTATTCGGAAGCATTTTTAAAAATTTTGATTTAGTTGGCCATATTTATAGAGGTTAATGATCAAAGTAATAACTAATATTACAAATTTCACCGGGCTATGAAATAATGGATTCAACATTAGCCCTCCCAGGGTATATCAAGTACACCTTAATACAAATTGTAATAAATTCATCTTAAATTTTAATACTGCTTGAAACTGAACACATTCTCTCAGTTGAAAATATGTATTTATTTTATATTCTTCCATCAAGAAGAATGGATTATTATTATTATTATTATGTGTCCTGTTTTACGACAGGCCTATTTCTTTTGTCACTGAACTTAGACCGCCAATACACCCTGTCCTTTACCTCGTCCTTCAGCTCCCAGAATTTCCTTCTTTCCTTCAAGTCATCTAATATTTGAAAACTCCTTCCTAATCTCCTCTTTCCCTCAACCTTTCCTTCTATCTTCTATGACTAAGGATGTGTCCAGTAAACTACCCTTAAATTGTTTTGGTCTAAAACACTATTATTATGAAATAATATATTTATCATGTAAAGCACTCCTCAGCTATCCATATTTAACCAGATCGTGATAGCCATTTTTGAAAAATTTCGAGTTTTCAAAAATCACTCATCAGTTAACTAATCCTGATTCAAAGACTAGAATAAAATATAACATATAAACAAGAAGTTTGAATAAAATTCACTAAACACTTTCAGCTCTAGCCCTGAGAATACATACATAGGAGAGAGACACATAGACAGGAATAATAGGTAAGACACATTTTTATGGGCTCCGGAGCACATAAAACGTCATCCAACATCCATCAAAATCTCGAGAATTTCACGAGATCAACACTTTCTTTAAAAAAAAAAAAAAAGGGGGCGTAAGTCTGAACAGGTAGTAAAACGCAGTGCTTGAAAAAAAAAGAAGTGGTTTTGAGCAATGTTAAGACCTTTATAATAATCTCCCTCTCCAAGGGTCTGAACTTCTGTACCCCACGGGGGTTCTGCCAGTGAACTCCCTTGAGGATCTCCAGAGTAAAATCCTGTGCTCTCTTCGATTTTTCATGGTATTTTTTTGGACGACTCAGGTTTACCTTAAAAAATTTGACCACGCCGAACCGTCTCACATAGCTGCGGGCAACGATTTTGTTCATGGTGTGTGTTTAGGAGAGGGAGTGATTTACTACAATATTACTTACACTGCCCCAACCCTTGTTACCATTGGTTATCGACCGACTCAGCAGTGGTGGCAAGAAATAGTAGGGTTTTGATAGAAATAACTTTTTAGGAAATACAAACATATTCATTTTATTAACAAATAACAAAGGCTTGCATTCGAGTTGTGTCTCAAGACGTAAGCAGACAGGCTGGCTAACCCCTACGTAAGTCACATTTTGGCCACTCAACAACCAAGCACCATGTTGGATACCTGAATGGGAGAAAATGACGGTAATAGTTGTTATTGAAACTTATTTGACAATTTTATGGAGTTAACGTCCTTGAAATAAGTTAAATACAAGTGAAATTTCGAAAAATTGAGCTATAGCTCGATTGTATTCGCTCCATTAAAATATTTGGAAGAATTTCAAGAAAAAAATGTCAATGACAATTTTTCAAAAATGGAAAATTTTATTTGAAAATTAATAAGCACATATACATTTTGGAAAATGCAAATTCTTTTAGAATATAGTATTTTGAGAAAGTGTTTATTATAAATTATTATAGTATAATATACCCTACCGGTTTAAAAAAATAAAATAAGTTATTGTAATCATGAAAAATGTCTTCTACTATATCCAAGGTTGTCAACTCTGTCACCAAATGCCACAAGTATTGGATTGGACGTCAAAGTGTGGCGAATTTGAGTTTGCCAGCACTTACAGTAAGATAAAACTTTTTCCTGAAGGCGTATGCTGGTTTAAACTTGATATTTCTTGAATATCATTGGATGCATTCCAAATGTGCATTGAGTTAAGATAGTCAGCCAATATTTCTTCAACTTGTCAGACAAAGGAATGTTCAAATTTAGCATTAAATTGTCTTACATATTCAATTTGAACAATTTTTATTATCTGCGCTTGAGGCAGTTGTTCTGAGTAGTCAAAGAAAACATGTTTTGAATAAACTTATCCAAACAGTGTGTATTGTCATAATATTCGATTGAACAAAATAATTTCTCAGTTCTCTCATGGTGTGGCGATTTTTACTTTTCATTCCTCACACGTGTTGCTACATTGAACATATTTTCCCCACCTTTGGTCTAGATAATGTTAAATCTTGATATCTTATGTTTCCCGAACTAAAAAATGCTCATCTTACAATTCCATATGTTTATCTGTCTGTACCTGAGCCTAGAAACGAAACAGTTTGACAGATTTATTTCGAACTTGATATTGAGATACTAGATGCTAATAGCTATGAGCTCTATTTAATTTTTAATTTTTAAAGCGTATGCCATCAGAATTTGTCGGCTAGACATTCCTGCTCTTCTACTGACAGGGGCGGATATGTTCTACAGTTGGATTTCCATGTAGGTGCCGTTGAGAGGATGTGATAATATTTATGATTATGTTGTGCCAGTAGAAGTCTTAACCTAACTTAAGTCTAATTAATCAGACCATTGCGAACATAGAGACAATTACTCCTAGGGCAAAATACGTATGGTACCACCGGGAATCGAACCTGAAACCTCGAGATTAGTAGGCGGGAATCCTGCTGACCCCTATATCAAGTGTATGGATGGTCAAAACACGATTTTAGGATAGTCGACTGATAGCTTATTTTTAAAAAAATTTAAATTTTTCCAAGGTTGTTTTAACTATTATGTTTAAAATTGGCGTCTGAGGGAGTTTTGATTTATCAATAAGAGTAGATACCTTGATTTTGGTAGCAAGCCTTTTCTATAAGGCCCCTTATCCTATCAAAATAAGGCCTGCTTTTCTGGTACGAAATAAGGCCTTACAGAACTGGATTCATGCCATAATCAGGGTATTTGTTTGTTTTAATAATATATATATTTTTTTGCCTATTTTTATAGAGTTTGTACGCAAGACAATCCTGGTATTATACTGGCAGTGGCTGATATGTAACTTTATTCTGAGGTTGGGACATAATGTAAGTTGTATGTAAGGTTACCTTTCTTGATGAGATGATGGTTATGATGATTACATGCTGCAAGTAGATTCTTAAACTTAGGTCAAATTATTCAGACCATGACAACCATATAAAAGATTTCCCTTAGGAAAAATTACCTATGGCACCGCTGTGAATCGGATCCGGGACCTCTAGATTAATAGCCAGGAATGATAGCCACTACACCAAGAGGCTGGCCACATATTCACTCGGAGGCTAACTGATGACTGCTGTTTGTTTTTGTTGTCACAAATTATCCCAGACACTATGAGTAAATATTTACGATTGTGTCATACAGTTTTTTTCTTTGTTCTCAGCCCCTCATTATTATAAATATGATCTTGTCTTGGAACTGGTTATAGGCAGCTCTGTATCCGAACCCCCTCTCTTCTGAAATGAGTAACGAGCTCGTGAACGATTACTGACAACTCTCTCATTACCAGCCGTCTCGCCCCAGGAACGCCCGTTTTCTCTGTTGATTACTTCAACAATCAACTCTGCAACCTGTTGATAAGTCAATCCAACACCAGATTATAATACCATCAAATATTCTCAAGACACTTGACCATTAAAAAGTGATTTATGACGGAAAAAAATGCTAGTGGGAATTCATTTTAAGGGGGACCGAACCTATGATTGATTTAAATAAATGTTTTAGTTACGAGAACGGGTTTAAATGTTTTTGCTTCTCACTTTTTCTTTACCCGGATTAGTTCGCACGCGGACTAAACGTCAAACTCATCTACTCTGGTTTTCCAATGAGGGTAAGTTCTTAGCTCGAATCCTGGTCAGATGTTTTCTAAGTATTTTTTTTTATCACGACGTCTTACTACCCGTTTGGTTTATACTCTTATGTACTCTTGTTAGAGATTAGTAAGGTTGAATTTAGAGGAAGTGTACCTTTGTTTACGAAAGGGGAGAGTGAATTTAAAAAAAGGAAAAACCACCCTCAATATTCCCGAACGGGATCAAACCCCAATCTCCCCATCTTCGGAAGTCTAGGCCATTTTGAGAGTAGCGCCTTGGATCATCATTATAATTAATGGTGAATAATCCGGATGATTAGTAAATGTGGTGCAAATAAAATTCAAAAGTATCAGAAGAATTTTTTCTTGAATATTACCTTATAATAAAAACTACTATCCAAAGTAGTGTAGGAAAGTGAGTTAGTTCTATAAACTTTACTCACAGCCCATTATTTGTATACGCCTATGTATTGAATTCAGAAAAAAAAATACTCCATGGCGTCAGCCCGCAATCGAGCCATACCAGAGGTCGTCTTTTGGCGAATATCGTGGCAAATACTTTGGATAACACAACAGACCCTCCGGCAGCTAATCTCAGTTTTATGGAATGGAGCTGCTATTTTTCAATTAAATTAATATATAAGGTTATTAAAAGCTTAATACCTGGGATAGGCACGGACAGGGTATTTAGTATTGTATACTACTTAAATTATATTATTAGAAAAAAATGTTTCCTTGTTCGTATTTTATCGAAAATAATTGTTTGATTTTTAGTTTTCAGCTTCCAAACATTTCCACTTGGTAAATTTTTCTATTTTATTTTAAATCAGTTACTTTAATAAATTATTTATAAAAAAATGCGTTGTAAAGGGGCTCCTTAAATCAAGACTAATTTAAAGGTGAATAATGTTTTATTGCCTCTGTAAGCTGATTGATGCTTAAATCCTGTTTAACTAACACGTGATAATTTATTTTAGACTTTCACACTACATGTTACACGGGATTATATTTTAATATCAATTACATATTACATTTTAGTATTACTAAGATAGTATGGTTATTATAAATTGCTTGTCATAAATCAAAACCTCCTTTATAATCATAATCAAACACTCCAGCCTGGATAGTATTTCTTTGATGGATTGCCAATATTAATTACAATTCTTCCAGATTAATGCTTAGAGATAATTTTGACGTTACATTGGAGGCTTTGTGTTGATTTTGCGCTACCTTATTGGAAATTGAATGATGATGATGATAACTGGAATAAAGTAGTTGAAGCGAACTTATTAAACACACAGTTAGTTATACGAGACCACGACTAACGAAAATTCCTAACATGTGGCATCAAATCTAGCTATTTTTATTTTGTTTAATTTATTTGATGTATTTAACGTGCACTGATTATATCAGCACACGACTTTAACTTAAATATAAACCTAGCTCCACGGCCATAAATTTATCAATGTTAAAGAATAAACCTACATTTCAACAATAATAAATCTTTCAGACATTCCGGGAATCACACCCGGGACCCTTAGCTCAGTAGACATACAAGCCACCGACTGAGCTAAGGTTTCAGACTATCAAGTTATTTTAAGTAAAGTCTGTTCAGCGTAGGAATAGTTTTCTGAATGGCCTTTTTCCCTACCAGAAATCTATTATATAGTAGGATATTGATAGGAAAAAAGACCTTTCAGAGAGTAATTCCTACCGTGAATGAAGTACCTCCTTCCTAAAGGTGAAAAATAAATAAAATACAACGCGATATTTATAAGAAACCCATCTCTGACGCTTCCAAACCACAAATTACTTCTCAAATAACTTACACAGTTATTACAACTAGTGGATCGATTCAGCGATGGTTGCAAATTATCGTGCTAAAATTTATTCAACACTTTTTACTGGGAAAGTTCTATATAATAAAGCTTCACTCAACTTTCTCGTTAAATGTTTACTCATCAAAGATGATCAACTTTCCTTAGATTTTGACCTTACGGTGTTTAATTTTAAGCAAAATGTTCATTTTCCCGTTTCATACAACGATGATAACTTTAAAAAGATCCCTTTACCAGCTTTCTATAAAAAAAATTTTGCACCATATTCTTTAAGTAAGAATTTAGTTGTTATTTTTTTACTAAAAATAAATATTTTATTACCAATATACAATCATACATATTGGGGTTTCTATGTCGATTTAAACAAAGAATGAATTTACAGTTGAGACAGTACACACACAATAACAAATTTGAAAATTCGCTCGTTGCTCATTGCTCGTTTGTAAGAATCGGTATAGCCGTTTTCTTATAATTTTAACTACTAGAAATGAAACTGTCTAATTCTTTAAATCAGAATTTTTCTATATTTTGTTATAGTTTTTTCCAGAGCATTTTATCTAAGTCTTAACTTTAATTAACAGAAATGAGCTTATCAAAATAGATAAATTATACTTTACAATCTACTAGATCCATTTTGTTTTATTCACGTGACATTAGTCTCAGAGCTGTATGGATTTACTTAAAACGTCGTTGAAAACAAGATAATTTTACATTTTTACATCAATTTTAAAAATGAATTCAACTCAAAATATAAGTGGTTTTTTTATGTGGTGTTGTTATCTTTCAACTTTATTTTTGCGTAGGCCTAAACCATAGTTTGAAATAATATACCGTTATTTAAAATTTAAATATTGCGAGACATCTTATCTCCTGAAATAGCGTTCCAACTCTTTAGAAGGTGGATCACTTAACTCCTAACCCTCATCTCCAAGCATTTTAATACTTGGGTATAAGATAAACCAATAAACATAAATTAAAATACTGCTAGTCGTTCCCAAAGGAAAAATCGTGTAAGTCAAATTTCTTGTTCGTCCAAATAATCACGAGGCTTAGAGTTCATACATAAACCACGTAACGCTTTTCCCTTACTTTTTTAACCCCACCCCCATCCAACCATGTAACACCATATAGTTATTTAGCCTGATACCTCCTCACATCCACTAACCTGTAGTTAAATAGCTTTTCTCACCAAGAGTGAATGTATCTATTTCATAAGGAAGTTTTTGTGATACCAAAAGAGGTACTCAGATTTAATACTTATTGAAATACATCTAAATCCTGAATATAAACATTTTTAGAGAATATTATTATTTATGGAAAACTGCACCTACAGACAAGTATTTGGAAAGTTAATAGCCTTTTTAAATACAGTTTTGAATATATTACTTTTCAATTATTAATATTACACAATATTTGTGAAAGTTTATTATTATTATTATTATTATTATTATTATTATTAACACCGTGTTTTACTACCCATTTGGGTTATACGCACTTAAGCTAATGTGTAATGGTAGGGTGATTGTAAGATGAAATGGAGGACTTACAGTTTAACGTGGAATACGAACCACGGTGGGGGCCTGGCATTCCCCACATTCACAAGTTGTGATTAATACACGTCCTGTCAGAGGTGAAGGAAGGGCTTGCTTGGTAATCAGATAAATCTGTACCGGGACCGAGGATTGAACCCTGGTTGCCAGAAAAGAAGTCCGACACCTTACTCCTAGACCACCAGGCCACCATGAAAGTTTACAAAAGTATACATTACTACAATACACTCATAACATGTGCTTGGCATTCGTTGTTTCGGGCAGACAATTACACCTTAGCGCATTAGAAATTTCCATAGAGAGTAATGTATGTAAATCTGTGTTACGTAACACTTTTATGTACACCATCCTCACCCCATGTAACACCATGTAGATATTATAGCACCCCCTCTCCCACCCCTCGGTCCTACCGACAAAGCGTTACATGGTTTATGCATGGCCCCTTATAGCAAATCCTAACGTAAGCTCAGACGTTTTAGGATTGTTATGCTAATCTACAGCTCAAGAGGTACATTTTATCAGTAAGTTGTAAATATATAGGAAGGAATCCTATAGTTAATTTGTTTCCCTCCCCTTTGAGGGTGGGGGAAGGGAGGGTCACTAAGCTGACTATACCGCATCGTTGACCTAACGTACAGAAACAAAGAAGCCTCCGAGTTCCTTCTTAACAGTTTGCATTTGGCAAGTTCCCATTGGTGAAAATTCTAACATGGTGAAGAAGGTAGGAATGAAATGATCGGTAAGACTTGGTCTAACCAACGTAGTAAGAAGGGCTAGTTAGTTACCTAATTCAAATTATTGCCTGACAAAAATTTAATATATGATCTGAATCAAAATAGGAAGTTATGCTATGTAGTTTAAATAAGCTATTTATATGTAAATTTTGAATTTATTAAATGATTTATAAGCTATCAAAATCGCGATTAAGACAAAATTATTAAAATTAAACCCAAATCTAAATTAATGTCAAGAGTTAACCTTGGATCTATTATAGAGCGTCCAAAGGTTACTTATTTACTCTATGGGGCGAGGAACTCAAAAGTTCATTTCCACACTTACAAAAATACCCCACCTATCCTTATCTTGAGATTGTTATATGCAGTCCAACTCATTGCACTCTATCCATATCTTGAGCTAGTTATATCCAGTCAACCTCATTACAATCTATCCTTATATTGAGATAGTTATATCCAGTCCATCTCATTACACCCTATTCCTATCTTGAGCTAGATCTATCCAGTCCACCTCACTACACTATTTCCCTCAGGTCAATTCTAATGTTATCTTCCCATCTCCACCTAGGTCTTCCCATTGGGTTTGCCAGTCAATACCCTGAACATGATTCTAGGTTCTTTCATTCACGCTGCATATCCTGCCCACCGTAAGCTACGAGACTTGATTATATTAACACTTCCTTGTGATGAGTACAGGGTATGTAAATCATCATTACGTGACCTCCTCCACTCCCCAATATCTATATTCCTTTTTGGACCAAATATCTGCCTAAGCATCTTGTTTTCGACTACCCTAAATTTGTTTTCGTCATGTAAGGTAATATACCACGTTTCACACTCATAGAGAACAACCGAGAAAATGATTGTTTTGTATATTCCAAGTTTTACATTCCTTGATAGCAGGCGAGATGTCAACAACTCACTGACCGAATAATATCATGTAATTCCCTACTTTTTTTTTTAATCTATTTTCCATTCTAATATCGTTATTGCTAGTTAAACTCACTTCCTTCCACATAGAAACAATAAAAATAATAGAGCTAGTTCACTACATTGAGAATAAAGCCGACTTAAATGATTTGAGTCACTATATAAAATGGCAAATAGTTTTAAGTGTTTTAAGTTCCCATTTTCATGTAATATAACAGCTACATTCAGTCAGCCGACAAGTAAAAGTACATTTGATAGTCAACTAAAATGAATACAAATCTATAAATCGAAAAGTATTTCAGGCAGAGCTTAACCTATCTATGCAAGAACCAAATTAAATATTTAGAGAACCTCTATAAAACGAATACAAAATGGTGAGAATATCTTACAACTAATGATATTGTAAATTAATTTTTAATTAATCCAAATATTATAAATTACATATTTTATTCTTCCTCAGAAATGTGGGCAAACTCTATTTCCTTATTAACTAAAATAAAATAAGTATCTCAACAAAGATTGGTTGAAATTGATTGTATTTTAAGTATGGTCTTTTAAAACTAAGACAATTTCTAAAAGCGATGTTCAATGTTTTAATTTATCTTTATCATAAAACATTATTATAAGTACTATGATTCATAAAAAAATAATTATGGCCATTCCGAGGTTTGTGAATACTAACCGCAAGAGCAAAATATTTATGCATACAACCCGAACGTGTAGTCAGACGCGAGGGGACAAAGTAATAATAATAATAATGATGATAATTTCATTTATTGTAGTGCTGGCCAACATTCGTGAGACCTATGACAGGCCAGCACTGAAAAGTATGCAAGTACCTTACAAGAACAAGATAAAATAAACAATAATATCAAAATAGTTATACAATCATACTTATGAACGGTTAAAAAAAATTAGAACATATTAATGATATATGATAAAAAATAGATTGAAAGTAAAAATCATTATAATTTTACTAAAAAAAAGTTCATGAAACAGCAGTTAACTATAGTAAGATTGCTCAAAATTGGTTGAGATGTATTTACATTTTATTTAAACAACATTAGATGCTTACTATAAGATGCAACTGTGGAATAAAAATCTGATTTGACATACAAATTGAGAGCTGATATAAATCTATAAGTCCTACTAACACTAGGGGTGTGCGAATGTCACTTTTTAAATGCGAAGTGAAGTCAAAGTGAAGCTTGAAACTTGCGAAGAAAAGACAAAGTAGAAGCTACCCAAGAATTTTGTTGTTGTCACTTTTAATTTTTAAATCAACCAGTATGTAAATCTAGTTCAAAATAAAGGCGTACGGGAAAAGTCAAAGCACAACATATTCATTTGCTGACATGTCTGAATTTATTTCTGTTTAAGAAAACAAATAAACACAACCTATATTATAATATTGCACTTGCATTACTTATTATTTGGCTTTAAGCTTTATAAAAACAAGAAAAAATCATAATCGACATGCAATAAGAAATTCTTTAAAATACTCACATATAAAAAAACATAATACATATAAGAATTGAAATAGAATATTGTTTCATAACGTTGGCCTAATTTACAAATTATCATGGAAAAACACAAGTTGTCGAACATGTGCCAGAAGCAAATTTTGACGCCTTTCTATAACTACAGTAGTCCCATGGCTTCTTTGGTGCTGACTGACAGCTCACAGCTGACAGTCAACATTTAGGTATATACCTAGATTTTGACCGTCAGAAGTGACAGCTGCTAAACAAATGTTTTTGCACATCATATGGTTCAGCGTAGGGATACATAATTTGGTCTGGTAACATTTCAAAGCTGTCAATCAGCACCAAAGAAGTCATGGGGCTACTGTATATGGCCTACTGTGGAGAACAATCTTTCACTACTGACCTGAGTAGCAGGAATACCCAGGTACCTAGCTGATACCTTAGTTAAATTTTCCTTTGTCCTTCCACCAAATCAAAAGATCTTCTATTCGTGGAATACGTTTTTCACCCAAGTATCTCTCAATTTAATCAGTTACTGAATCAAAGAGAGATTAGTTTGGTAGCTCATCAATCGCAGACCAAAGAGAAGCAATGGCTGTACTTAGTCCTGGTTGTTCTTCTAACGGCTGTGTTTCAAAGCTTCGAGACTTGTTTAGCTCAGCTCGGATATTTGTTACAGCAACAATTTTGTTAACAAGCACCCCTCAAAAAAAGTGGATCATTAAGCTTGGATATTAGTTATTCAGTGTCTTCTTCATACAGTCCGAACTTTGATTGATTTAGTTGAATTACTGGCAAACATGATTCCCTTAATCTTCTTTACCATAGATTTATTAAAGTGTGACTCCAACCAATGTAGAACAGGAATCATGATTGATGAAGTAGGGTAGCTGTCACCACTTAACTCCTCTGTTACTTCAGCAAGGGGTTGTAAAATTTATACTAGCTCATTAATGTGTATCCAGTCTTGTGCAGTAAGCATAGTCAAGTCACTGTTATTATTTAGGATGGCCAGCTCTGCATTTCAATCAGCCTCCTTAACATGGCATATTCACTAGACAATCTTGTGTCAACATATTGAACTACCTCCAGATGTTTCATATTTAATTGTTTTTGAATATTATGAATTATCTGTTTAGCTGATCTGCTGAATCAGTAGTGACCCACTATTGTCTTGTATTTTGATAACAAAGCGATAACTCCTGAAGTTTCTCTTTTTGAATCAGATCTAGAATTCTGTAAATTATGGGAAAATCCCTGCTGATGAATTAAGTAAATTGAAGCAGCACTCTTGAAATTAGCACCATTATTAGTGACACACTAGAATGGTATGCTTGATTCCTGTACTGGTGTTTCCCATTCCTCCAAAGTCAGTTTGATTGCAGTGCTGATGTTCTTACTAGTATTAGATTAATTCATTAAAATGACGTCCATTGTGAAGGAGTTGTAAATAAAGTCAGTTCTTAAATAATGGCAAGTTACACTAACATACTTGACAATAGCCACAGATGTTCAACCATCTGAAGAGACGGCAAGTCTAATATGAGAACACCTTTCATTTTTAACTGAGTATCCACAAAGAGTTTTGGTACATAATTTGTTAAAAAAGTTGTCCGACATGGAATTTAGTATTGAGGAGCAACGTTAGGGTTAGCCATAAACTCCACAAATCCTGATTCTTCAACAAAAGTATAAGGAAAAAGGCTTTTTATCAACATGAGAGCAATACTTTTAGTGGTGGACTGTGCCTTGGGATCATTATAAGCAAGCTTTGTTTTATTGAATATAACTTCCTTCATAATGAGTTGATTCCTTTTTTGAGGGGCTCTTCTTGGATTTTGGAAATTCAACTTTGTTTAAAATTTTCATAATGTCTTAAGTCTATAGGATGAATTTTATATGCCCTTGCAGTGTTGTAACTGTAGCTGCAACAAGATAAAGGACAAATCTTTAGTGGTTGGGACAAAAACTTTCTAACCAAAGAAAATTAATAAGAAAATAGGGCTACTTTTATACCATATCACAATAGATAAACTTTGTTTTAATTGAAGTAACGTTAATATTATCTAGGTCTTGTCAGTAACAAAGACCAGGAACATTTCCTTACTTGTTACCTAAGGCCTATATTAATAACTAATTAATGCACACAGGCTTACTGATAAACTTAGTAAATCATCAATTAAGTTTTAATCTTTACTTACATCGTGGAGTTGATAAAATGATTTTGCAAACTTTACATGTGCATATCTTTTCATATGCATTTCTTTGATGATAATTATAAATTAAATTCTGTTTTCGTTTCCCACTTTCTGTATCAGCCATTTTGAATAGTAAAGAAAACGCGAAAAGCTTTGAAAAATTTCTGTGTCAAAATGCACTAGTAAATTTGTCACAGATAACCCCAAAGATGGAATATTAAGGACCAAACATTAAACGCGAGCTGGGATGATAGCACAACTAAATCGCTCTCTCTGCTTCATACCAGTAACCATGGTGTTATTTATTTATAGGTATTTTTATTTTTTACAAAATTATGTTGGTCATAGTGAATATAATATATTAACATTTACTTACCCACTTTTGAGCCATGCTTAAGTCATGGTAGTTAAATTACTTGCCAGTGTTAAAATTTTGTTTGGTATTTTTTTAAATTTATTAAATATTGAAATATGTAATATTTAGTAAGATACAATTAAATCGTTTGATAATTTATCAAAGTTTTATCCTTCCTTCAAAATGTTTCGAATTTTGAAGGTTATTGTAGATGTCGAAGTCAAAACCGAAGAAAATTTGACCTTTGACTTATACTTTTCGAAGCTTCGCACACCATTAAGTCTAACACTGATAATAACTATACTAATAATACAAATACAAGGGATATTGCCACTAACAATAATCCTATTTATTTATAAACACTAGTGACTGAGCGGTCTAAGTACATAGATTCGCATTGCTCTAGTACCCAGCAGGGTTCGCGGCGGTTATTGTTTCCCGTGGGCTTCCCCCCCTTCCATTAATGAGAGTGTACATTTCTTCCAAGCTACCCTTATCATCCCTCTCTCTTAGATCATGCCGCTGATAGCTCTTGTGTCAAACATGATACCTCCTGTCTCTTGAAGAATCAGACAGTTGATACGGCAACCATGGCACACGGAGACATACCACAATGTCAGCAATGTCTCCACATTGCATGGGATATGCTCTTGAAGAATCAGACCGTTGATACGGTAACCATGGCACACGGAGACATACCACAATGTCAGCAATGTCTCCACATTGCATGGGATATGTTCTTGAAGAATCAGACCGTTGATATGGCGACCATGGCACACGGAGACATACCACAATGTCAGCAATGTCTCCACATTGCATGGTATATGCTAAGTTAAGGGTTGGCTAAAGGGGCCTACAGAGCGGGTAATATTTACTCCATCCCCAGTCTTTCCGGACCAGTACCTCATAATTTACTACCAACTAGCGGACATAGTCAAGGTACTAGAACCAGGCCACAGACAAGTAAGAAACAGACTCTCGATCTTACGGAGGTCTCGCTGCGCTCCTGTTGCCAGCTTGAGTCTTTCAACACTGGGCCTCGCTAGTGTCACTGCTGGGTGATGATAGGACTAACTGCAGCAATCCTAGTGTTGAAGGACTCAAGCTGCCAAAAGGAGCGCAACCATTTAAACCTGGAGGTTGAGTGTCTGGGCACATTATTTTGTCTGTGAACCAGGCCCATTGATAAAAAAAACATTGGTCATATGCTAGAGGTATTAAATGTTCACGATTATCTTTCTAAGCCTACACGTAGCAGCTCGATAATCCACGGCCAACGTATATATTTTAAAGTCTTTCCGGTACTCCGGAGCCAAATTTATACATTCCTCACTTGTAAAACGAGATCTCCAATACAAAATTCGTCATGCAGCTTTCATGGCACGTTGGCCATTGGGCCAGACGTCCCAACAATTTCACCAGGACCTCCATCAATAGATGCTGAGGCACAACCTTGGACCCGGTGCCAGATAACCTACAATTTTCTGGAGGACGAACTAATACCTGTAACTGGGAGACTATGAGTCCCGGAACAAAAATGGAACAATATAAGGTGTTATCCACCACCACCACCGCCACCACCAATCCCTCCACGCAAATGTGGTTACACTTCCTATAAATTTAACTTCATCTTCCCTAGAGCCATTGGCGTAGTTAGTATATAACGTATAACTCAAACGGGTGGTAAAAAAAGTATGTCGATAAGATTTTCTTACCACTGAGTCTTACTATCCATTAGAGCTATAAGATAATATATTAAAATGATTAGGGTTGAATTAAGAATAAGTGTATCCGAATTTGCATGAAGGGAGAGGTGAAAACAACCTATGATACAACAACTCAGCACAGCTGACCGGGATTAGAGCCTCAATCTTCCAATCATCGGCAGCCCAGTCTATTGCGAGAGCGACGCCATAAACCGAGGCTCGACAACATTTTTGATATAATAGGCTCCATTATTGGTAATATAAATTGGTAAATTGGTAGATTGCATATATTGGTAAGCACTTTGGAAAAATCGACCAGGAGATGTTTAATTTTACATTTTTTATATAGTAACTAGTTTTTAGTCTATTTTTTATGAACAGTATTGTTTATTTGCTAAATATTTTTGTGGGCCGGACAAAAAAGTAAGTGAACTGGAACCCACGTCGGTGGCCTAGTCAGCTAACGCGCTAGTCTCATGTTGAGCTAGACTTTCGAGGACGGGGATATCGAGGTTCGAATCTCACTCGTGTGAACTGGGAGTGGTTTTTCATAAATGGTTTTACACTCTCCCTCCACGCAAATATGGGTTCACTTCCTCTATATTCAACCTTACCATTTCCTAGTTCACTAGCGTAATTAGTACTGACTGAGGCGTATAACCCGAACGGGTAGTAAGACGCGGTGCTAAATAAAAGTGAACTGGACATGTGGCCTGCGGGCTGTGGGTTGCTTACCGCTACACACCATGCTACCACAGAAGCGGTTGATATTGATATATATTTAAGAAATTTCAAAGTTTAAATTTCCAAAATATGAAGGCTACATTTTATTGCTGTCATTACAAAGATTGGCTCATGATGCGTCAAACGAACCAGCTAGTTTTAGTATCTGAAGAAATTACGTTCTCAATTTAAAGTGATGGAAGCCATTCTAACTAAACTAAACATTCACTTTCGTATGTCTTTGCGGGAACTAAGAGTGAGAGAGAAAAGGGAACGATGCTTTTACACGAAATTAGATTAAAACCTGTAAATGGAGTTAAAACGCTAAATATGCCACTTTAATTAATTCTCATGAATTTTTAATCCTCCACAGTGGAGTCTGGGGAAAGAAACGAGGAAGAGCATTTGAGGGGTGGAAGGGGAGATATTCGGGACAAGCATTTTCCTGTTTAGAAAAAAAAAGAGAAGAGAAGCTGAGAGCGGGCACATTACATGTGACACAGCCGACGTTAAAGAGAACTGCACGATGAAGAGTGCTTCTTTTGTGGTTTCCCTGGTTTCAGTCGGCGAAAAAAGAGAGAAATGTTGGCTTTTATTAAAAAAAATAATCAAAGCGTTTAAGAAGCTTTTCATGATATATCAAATCTATGTTCACGATGAATAGCATCAGGGTTCATTTTTGGAATATTTTGTTGCCAAACTGTGGGATGGCGGACGTGGAGGGAGGGCGCGAGGAAATATTTAACGTATCCGTTCTCTATAGTTTAACGATACCAATTCAACCGGGTAACATTTATTTTACAGTTGCCTCATGAATAAATAAATAAATAATGCGTGACCTGGTGGTCTAAGGGTAAGGTGCCAGACTTTTGGGCTGTTAGTCCGGGGATGAATCCTCGGTCCCGGCACAAATTTATCTGATTGCCAAACCCTTCCTTCACCTCTGACAAGACATCTTGTGAATGTGGGGAATACCAGGCCTCCACCGTGGTTCGTGTTCGGATTCCACGTTAAACTGTAGGTCCTCCATTTCCTCTCACAATCACCCTACCATTACACATTAGCGTAAGTGCGTATAACCCCGAACGGGTAGTAAGATACGGTGCTAATAATAATAGTAATAATAACAATAAAACTAATAATAATAACAATAGTAACGATGATAATGATAAAAATAAAAATAATGAATAAATAAATTACATTTTAACATACGACATTATTAATGTAGTCACATTGTCGGTAAAACTAATAATAAATGAATGGTACAAACTATGCATAATTAAAAAAGTTAATAGAGTGAACAATAACATGGTGTTTAATATACATTATGTATTGGAAGAATACGATATAAAAATCATAGGATATTACAGTTATTATTTTCACAGCCACTTAAATATCACGTCCGTTTTTTTGAACTGACTTCTAACAAACAGCGACTTATTTGGAACTTGCTCACTTTCGCACTCCATTAAGGTGGAATGGAAGGGAACGCGAGAAAAGGTCAGTGTTTTTTTTTCTTCAAATTTTATGGCAAAACTTTTTTTTTGTTGCCAAAATAGATTAAATATTGTTCCAGTATAAAAATATAGTTTAATTTTCTTCACATGTTGATATCAACAAATCCTGAATATCTATCATGAGCATGGTGACATTATCTAACAAACTTTTTAAATGAAGAGAGAAAAAGTTGTCATTAAATTACAGAACACTCTTGACATATATTAAAAAAATTTTGACGTCATTATGTGAAGAAAATTAAACTCTATGTTTGTACTGAAGCAATATTTGATTTATTTTGGTGGAAAAAAGGTTTTGCCATACAAATTGCAAAAACACTGACATTTCTTTCAACCCATTCCACCCCACCTTAAAATCAAATTCTGCCCTAAACGGGATTAAAGCCAGCCTTTCTAAGAAGAGATGGTTTATATAAGACAATCAACGTCTAACACTCCTCACAAAGCCAAGAGCATATTTATGTATAAATGGTATTTATTTTAATCCAGATAATCAGGATGTTGATGTATAAAATAAATGTAAATTAATATAAGTGTTTATACATATTTTGTGTGTGTCTGAAATAATAATAGATATGTATTTGTGTATTGGAAACGTAAAATTATTGTTTTAATTCACAATCAGTTTGTAAGCTATTGTTGTCTCATCTTCTCGAAATATTAAACTGAGAATATACAAATCTATAATCTCTCCCATTGTTCTTTACGGATGTGAAGCGTGGTCTCTCACTCCATACTAGGAGAAGAGATTGAGAGTTTTCGAGAACAAAGTTCTGAGTATGATACTTGGACTCAAGAGGAATAAAGAAACAGTAAAAAGGAGAAAGCTACATAATGAAAAAAATCATGGTTTGTATGCATCCCCGAACACATTAAGATTTATCAAGGCGCGCAGGCTGAGGTGGAGCGGTCATGTGGTGGTGATGACAGGCAACATTTTAGTTGGGAAACCTGAAGAAACCAAACAACTTGTATCAAGCCGTTGATGAGAGGATAATGTGCAAATGAATCTGAAGTAGGTTGGATGTCAGTTTTGGGAATGAATGGATGGAGAGAGGTGTCTCAAGATGGAGTTGAATGAATGGAGAGAGGTGTCTCAGGATGGGGTTGAATGAATGGAGGGAGGTGTCTCAGGATAGGGTTGAATGGATGGAGGGAGGTGTCCCAGGATAGGGTTGAATGGATGGAGGGAGGTGTCTCAGGATAGGGTTGAATGGATGGAGGGAGGTGTCTCAGGATAGGGTTGAATGAATGGAGGAAGGTGTCTCAGGATGGGGTTGAATGGATGGAGAGAGGTGTCCCAGGAGTGGGTTGAATGAATGGAGAGAGGTGTCTCAGGATGGGGTTGAATGGATGGAGAGAGCTGTTCCAGGATGGAGTTGAATGGATGGAGGGAGGTGTCTCAGAATGGGGTTGAATGGATGGAGGGAGGTGTCTCAGGATAGGGTTGAATGGATGGAGGGAGGTGTCTCAGAATGGGGTTGAATGGATGGAGAGAGGTGTCTCAGGATAGGGTTGAATGGATGGAGGGAGGTGTCTCAGGATGGGGTTGAATGAATGGAGGGAGGTGTCTCAGGATAGGGTTGAATGGATGGAGGGAGGTGTCTCAGGATGGGGTTGAATGGATGGAGAGAGGTGTCTCAGGATGGGGTTGAATGGCTGGAGGAAGGTGTCTCAGGATGGGGTTGAATGAATGGAGGAAGGTGTCTCAGGATGGGGTTGAATGGATGGAGGGAGGTGTCTCAGGATGGGGTTGAATGAATGGAGGGAGGTGTTTAAGGATGGGGTTGAATGAATGGAGGTAGGTGTCCCAGGATGGGGTTGGATGGATGGAGAGAGGTGTCCCAGGATGGGGTTGAATGAATGGAGGGAGGTGTCTCAGGATGGGGTTGAATGTATGTAGGGAGGTGTCCCAGTGATGGGGTTGAATGGATGGAGGGAGGTGTCTCAGGATGGGGTTGAATGGATGGAGGGAGGTGTCTCAGGATGGGGTTGAATGGCGAGCTTACGTTCGGGCTGCCATCATGAATTTTAAGAGTTCCTAAAATCCATAGAGTTAGCGAGTGTCCTATTACTATGTCTACGTTTATAGTGGGTCTATTAATGGCAGGGGAAGGTAAGAGAGGGTATTTGAGAGGAAATATGGTCACATTAATTAGGATATTTGATTGTAAAATCGCAATGACTATACATAAAAATAGATAGATCGGTTTATTGATGTTTAATTTATATAAAATTGAGGTTTTAGTTTTAAATAGTCAAAACTTTATTAAACACGTATATATTGTTTAAAAAATCATGAAATATGATGGAATGTCTTTAGCTATGTTTATTTTAGAATTTCAAACTGATTTTATATGATGAACATTAGTTCTATGAGAAAAAAATCAATTNATTTGTAAAAAAAAAAAGAAGAGGGGTTGGTGTTGTAATAAGACTCTAACTTTAACTCATAAAATTAATAGGCAATTTTTTTAAATATTAAATACATATTTTGGGGCGCAAGTGAAATAAAAAAATTTAAGGGTAACTTACAAATTACAAATGAAGCTTTATTTATCCTCATAGTATTACTACTCACCCAACCTTTACGTACTTAATTAAATTAATGGTGCAGGGATGAAGAAGGTAAATTTGATAGGAAATTTATTTATAGTCTTTATTTTGATATATTCTGTCGAATTTAATGCTGTGTCTTACACTTAACCAAATTTGATAGTTTATCGGTGGGAGAATGAAACATATACTAAAAACCTGGCCGAGATTCAAGTAAATCAGACGTGATGAGCTTGACATATAGTCCACGTGCACACTGCGCACAAGCGACTATTTAAAAAAAACAATAAGTAGAATAATGAATTCAGAAGAAGGGAACTAATCGTCTTGACTTTGTTTGTTGGGTTATGAATAGCTATAATATATAATTGACCGCATCTGTGGTATTGTGGTCATAAATAATAACTACAGATCCAGAGGTTTCGGGTTCGAGCCCGGGTACTTCCATATTTTCTGTGAAGCAATGGGTCAGAAACGGGGTCAACTCCGCCTCTTGAGGACAAATGAAGAGCTACTTTAGTAAAAAGGAGCGGTTCCAAGTTAGAAAACTGAGATCAATAGCCGGATAGTTCATTTTGCTTACCACACAGCATAGTTGGCATTATCTTTTCCAACAGATGACGGCCACTCGGTCGCTATGGCTCTATTTCTGGCAGATACTATGCTGTTTTGTTTTTTTAATGCTATTTATTATAATCATGGTAAAAAATGCCTATATTTAAGACATATTCTATACAAAACAATACAACACACGTTTGTGCGACTTTTAGTTTCTGAGTAGTTTATAATTTAATAATAAAAGTTAATTAACCAAAATACATACTCGGTTACAATAGGAAGATCAATATGTTAAAAAAAAGTTGACGTTTCGAACTCTTTTTTTTAACGTTTGACATCAATTGCGACCATTGTCACAACACACAAACAAGATTAAATCTGATTATGGAAAATGGTGAACGTTATAATTATTACTTCTGTGGTACAGTGCTGCCACGTTGCGTTAGAGAGGGTAACAAATAAGAGAGCTACACATAATTATAATAAAAGCTCTATACAAGAGTCAGTAAAAATAAATTATCATTGAATTAGTCCCACATTTACATTCTTAAAATATTTACTCTGGATATTATCTTGTACTGTCGGATTTATATCTTAAACTACGTGCACATTTAGTTTATTTTTGGAATATGATTATCATTTAAGTAAATTCTGGAATAGAGCGTTATTAAATAACGGTACATATCTTAAGACCTATATCAATGTCCACATGACAAAAACTTAACGTCGGTATTAAAAAAAAACAAGAACACAATAATCGTTTTAAGCCAAAGCTTTCAGTTGAAATTTTGATCCCCAACTTAACCACAAGATAACTAATCATATTCTACCCCTACTCTAGCAATTGTAGAACTGACATTAAAACGATTAAAAGGACCGTGTTTTGAAGATTAAGTGAGAGTGGAAAGTAATATGAGTTTAAGTCCGTATTTTTGCAGTTTTTATATTTAGAAAGATAAAATAAAATATTGTTTCAGTAGACACGTTAAGTTTAAGTTGGGAGTATAGCGAATGAGAGAAAAGGGCAGGGTTTTTGAAGTTTTTTTATTAAAATATTTTGTTGGATAGAATAAATAATATATTTATCCCATGGAAACATAAGAGTTTAAATTTCTTCAAATGGTGACTTCAACCATTCTTGAATATCTCTCAAGGATGTTCTGGGATTTAATGACAACTTTTTCTTTTCGTTTATATAAAGTTTGTCATCTATTGCCGCTATGATCATAACAGATATTCAACAACTGTTGACATCACCATATGAAGAAAATTAAACTATATATTTCTACCAGAAAAATATTTTATTTATTATGATGAAAACAATATTTTGATATAAATCTGTAAAAACACTGATCATTACTCGCATCCTTTACAGTCTCATCTTAAAGGTCTACGCATAGTAGAAGTAAGCATTTTTGAATATTTATCATGACCGTAATGTCATTTAAACATGACTTTTTTTTACATAAATAAGAAAAGTCCCTTTCAAATTCAATGATGTCCATGGCATATAGTCAATAATTTTTAGTACTTCCTTTTAGCACTGCATCTTACTACCCATTTGGGTTATACGCTTATTCAAGAACTGTCAATATTACTATATATGTATACAGATTGAACTAAACGTATCTGCTATAGCAATATTTCACTTATTTTGGCCAAAGTTTTGTTGCTGTGAGAACAGTAATAGGTGACCTGGTGGTCTAGGGGTAATGTGTCAGACTTCTATGCTGGCGGCCGGGGTTCAATCCTCGGTCCCGGCAAAGATTTATCTGATTACCAAACCCTTCCTTCACCTATGACAAGACATCTTGTGAATTCGAGGAATGCCAGGCCTCCACCGTGGTTCGGATTCCACGTTAAACTGTAGGTCCTCCATTTCATCTCACAATCACCCTACCATTACACATTAGCGTAAGTGCGTATAACCCGAACGGGTAGTAAGACGCGGTGCTAATAATAATAATAATAATAATAATAATAATAATAATAATAATAATAATAACAAAAGTAATAATACTGACCTTAGCTGCATGCAAGGTTAGTTAATTTTCAGAATTTGATCATCATTCGTGTGGCTATAGAATAGAATATAATGAAATAAGATTTACAGTTAAAATAACTTGACACGTGTTTCAGTGTTATTGAAACCATAAACACATTTTTTACCAATGCCATCTAACCAAAAACTAACACTCGTTTAAAGCCAATCAAGGAAATGTTTATAAAATATATCTGAACCACAATTTTTTCATTTGAAATTTAATCCACCTTTTATCCTAACCAAAAGTTAACTAATCATACATTTTTTCCCTAGTACATGTAGGGATGCCCCAAAAAACGATTAAAACGAACGTGTTTTGAGGATTAAACACTTATCTCTTTTTGACAAACAACGAACCTAGTTTTTAAGTTGCTCCGTTTAGAATTGCTACCGATTAATTTAACAAATACCTAGCGATACGTGCTATCTTTTTTTACGAGCGGTTTTCTGTTCTACTCATTCGCAATGTCATTCCAACTATGGGATTTACGAGGGGATAACTTTTTGATTAAAGCACGTTTTTCAGTCAAACCATGGTAGAGGATTATTTGGGGGATGAATACCATAAATTACGAAAGTGGTTTTAAAAATAATTAACTATACGTTTTTTTTCCATTTTCTGTGGCGTACGACTAAAAATAATTTAATCGAAGGGTTTGACCTCTTCAGTTTTTCCTTTTAACTAGTTTTCGATCCCAAACCTTCTAAATTTCACATATACGCATACAGAATTAAATAAGTTATGTTTTTTTGAAAAATATTTTTTTTTGTATGCCAATAGCCAAAAACTAACCACAATATTTTAACATTCACAAATAGAACGCCCTCTTGTGTAGGCCTTCACGTTATCAACATTTGAAATAAATTGTTCTTGTTACAGTAGGCATACATTAAATATGTTTATATTTAAATAAACCTGTATCTAAATATTACGTAGACTTTCTAGTGAGCGTCGAATACGCTTTCCAACAAATCTCAAGTCATTTGGACATAATCATTTTTTACCATATTAATAAAGGAAATGGTGTCATTTCTGACAATCAGGTACAGTACTGTACATAATCAATTAGTTTGGTTGGCCTTCTAAAACTTGAATTCAAATATCACATCTCATTCGTAGCTTGGGTAAATATTGAAATACAACACTAAAACCAAACAGGTAGCCATCATACCTTTCGAAAAGTGATGTCTAGGATAGTAATTTGACTTTAAAATATTGTTATTTTTTAATTCAATGGAATCTAACTATTATGTTTTTGACAAAATTGACTATAACTGCATTTTACTACTATTGTAATTTTTTGAAAATTATCCTATTGTATTACAAAGTTTTATATTTACTCAAATGTTGCTCAAATTAAAATAAATTATGTTGTATAGAACATAAAGGGGCACAAAAAAATTTAAATAAGCATTTTATTTTATCAGCGTGCTCTTCTACTGCCAGCTAAGTAGTGACCGGAAGGCTGGATGCTACCTTTGTCCTGGAGTTAATTTAGTTTTTAAGTCGTATGCTGATAATAGTCGATTGAGTAAGTGCATGTTAAAAATGCGTGGTAAAAATGGTAACGCTTAGTTAGCTAAACTAAGAGAGAAACATATTAACATGAGCTAGATTATTATTTATTATTTTTTATTATTTATCACCGCGTCTTACTACCCGTTCGGGTTATACGCTTTAAGTACTAATTACGCTAATGAATTAGGAATCGGGAAGGTTTAACTAGAGGAAGTGAACCCGCATTTTCGTGGAGGGAGAGTGGAAAACCATTTAGGAAAAACCACCCCCAGTTCACCCGACCGAGATTCAAACCTCGATCTCCCCGCTCTCAGCAGTCGAGCTCAACACGACAAGCGCGTTTGCCAACTACGCCACCGAGGCGGGTCACATGAGCTAGATAACCGGATAGTTAAATTTACCTCTCAGAATAGGTTCTACATATTTATAATAATTTTCTAAAAGTATGAAATTCCTTTAGATTTTTTATTTATAATTTATGTTAATTCACTTTTGAAAAAAATATTTTTTTTATAAAACATGAGGGTTGATTTAAAGCTATGTGCAATTACATAAATATAGCACTAGTATGATTTATTTAAAAAAAAAACTAACATATGGCAAGGGAAATCGAACATGGAACTTTAGGCTTTAAAATGTGAAAAAAATATATTGTTAATTACATTTATGAAACGTCATGAAATTTGAAATCAATTTAAGTTTAGAATATACTGGATTATAACGAGGTATTGTAGGGTCGTTAGCGCAAGGAATCCCACTTTAGTAATCTCCGAATCACTCACATCTCGCCATTTTCTCAACGTGGGAAAACTAAATGTCGACCCACACCTACTCTTTTATGGTTGGTCAATCCCGGTCTGAAGCTGAACGCAACAAACAAGTTTTCGACCGCGAATGAGAATAGGTGTGATAATTCAATATCGAGACAATCAGCTGAATAAGGTCGAGAACGCTTCAGAATTGATTAGAACCCTTGTTCGGATTTTTCGATTACGATTTTCTACGCGGTAATTCTGAGAGGATTAACGCCGGAGTAATTAATATTTTGTCATTGGTCCGTTTCGTTGTCAGTGGTGAATGTGAGCGACTTAAACTCGCTAATACAGGGGCTCCTATCCGGGATATGGGAACCAAATAATATGGGTATGGGACGTAGCTCGATTTACTCACGAATTCACATTTGAAGCACTTATAAAAAATACAAACATCATTTTTACGGCCAGCATTGTTTACATTCTACTACATTAGTAGTGTTATTATATAGGTAATTAGAATATATTATATCAAAGGTGAAAGCTGTATTTCCCATTAATTGGTGTATGAATACGTGAAAGTATATCTAGTAACGTATTATAGTTGTAAGATATGTCCATTCATATTCAAATTGAGTTATACGTATGGCTGTCCACTGGATCAGTCCAAATACTGGAATCAAATCCAATCTAGCTATAAATGCCAACTTAGACATGGGAATCGAACCCTAAGACACTTTAACTTTGCTCTCCAATGCTCTATAACGGAACCATCCGGATTCATCTCGTATTTATGGCCATCTTTCACTAGCTGCCAGGACTATTGGCAAGTGTGTCACAGTGGATTTGAAGAATCAAGATGATCCTCTAGTAGATACTAATCTTGTATCCTTAGAGAATACCTTGACACTAAATATACTGTAAGAAGATAGATAGAAGGAAGCGCACCATCTTCATGGCCAGTTCACTCATCAGACCTGAACATAATTGAATTCTATCTTTACAGGAATCTCAAGCGTTTGTTGTACGCCTCAGAGGTCGATACAGCGAGCTCGTAATAACTGTTACGCTATACTACAGGGTGAAAGAAGTGAGCTCATAATATCTGTTACTCTGTACATACAGTAGCCCCATGGCTTCTCTGGTGCTGACTGATAGCTCACAGCTGACAGTCAGCATTTAGATATACACTTAAATGTTGACTGTCAGAAGTGACTGCTGCTAAACACATGATTTTGAAGATCATATGGTTCAGCGTAGGGATACATAATTTGGTCTGGTAACTTTCCAAAGCAGTCGGTCAGCACCAAAGACGCCATGGCACTACTGTAACATTATATAAATATCTGTGAAAGAGCTTTGAACAAAAATACCGCTATCATGTTATTAATGTGTAGAGCTATACATACACATACTAGCGTGGGGATAAGTAATTAAGGTATAGGAGTACCGCGTCTTGTTAACCATTTGGGTTATACGTCTTCATGTACTAGTTAGTCTAATGTGATAGATTTGAAAAAGGTTGAATTTAGAGTAAAGGTACCTGCATTTGAATGGAGGGAGAGTGGAAAAACCTACACCCGACCAGGATACAACTCCAATCTCCCTGTCATTGGCGCGCCGAACTATTGCGAAAGTGAAGCATTTGACAACGCTGCCAACGATAATGTTGAGAAGCTCTTGAGTTAATATATTGACTACACCCAAGTGCACTAGTAAAGATGTGACAATTTAACCATCATACCGTATCATGAAGATACTTATTTTTACCATTTATTCGTTTAACACCATGGTTATGAATGACTTACTCTAATATATAGGGATTAGAAAAGTGGTTTTATAGGAAATGAACCCGCATTATCGGGGAGAGAGGCTGAGAGAACCACTGTGGCAAATTACCAATGGAATTGCTCAAGTGCGGCCAGTCGAGCAACACACTTCAATCTCCAGAAAACCTGCCATTTGGCCCATTACCAGGCTGATGTCTAGGACCACATGGCATCAAAACCACTAAATCAATCATTAATTAGTTATCTTAAAAGGGTTTGCAATGATCCTATTAAAAATTACTATATCGGGGTTGCCAAGCACCTGGAAAACTGAAAGAGCCGGCAAAACACAGGGGATTTTTTGTCTGGAAAAAGCAGGGGAAAAAACAGAAAATGTATCAAAATCTAGTAAAAATACCGGAATATTTGTTAATTTAGGACCTTTTACTGAAAGCTTAAAACCATAGGTCTTTGAATAGGTACTATAAAGTGAACTGAAGAATTAATCACGATGTTTAAAAAATGTCTTAGCTACTCCTTAAAAAGGGTCTGTGAAGTGACAGAAGATGTATTTGCCCATAAAACTGAAACTATCCTGTTTAAAAAATAAGTTACTTGACTTTATACCAGTCAGTTAGATGAAAAATCAAATTGCATTACTCTTTTCTTAAATTTAATCTGCCTGAAAGAATGAGAATTACTTCTAGAAAACCTGTAAAATACAGGTAATTTGCTAGTATTTTATTTTTCAAAATATTTAACTTAAATGCAAAATTTTAAATTGTGAATGGACATGTTGATACCTTTCAATTCCATTTCAACGTAAAGCATATTTTAAAGTAACAGATAACATTTTAAAAATAAGGAAGAATTTCCTTAACGTCTTCAACAAGTCTCAGCGCTCCAAAATGTTTGCCCTTTTAAAATAGATTCCTTTATGAATTCATTTTTATATTCGTAAAATTTTAATGCATTCATAGTTTTCTCTCAATTTGGAGGGATAGGTTTGGCCCAAACCGTTCTGGTATAGTCCAATTTTAATAGGCAGGTCCTTATCCGATAGTTATAAAAGTTGATAGACTTACTTTCAAGTATTCATACGTCAAGTCATTTGATCTATGTTTGTCACTTTTGATAGATATTATCAATACCCATAAACACACTAATTTAGCGAGCGTAGCGGGGCTATTTTTAACTTGATCATTGGCACTTTGTCCACAATTTCTCACATGATAGCTGTCAAATGTTTCAGACAAGCTTAACGAAATTTGATAGGGACACTGAACCTAGGCCAAACAACATATTCACATGAGCATGGCATAATAATAATAATTTCTTAACACGATAACTGTATTTAGTATTTGATTGGAGGAAGCAAGGTCTACTGTTCACAGAATTACTAGAAAAATAGTAAAACATATTTTCAATTTTGGTTGCAAAATGATGTTTGTACTTTTTTAAAGGCCTTTTCTATGAAAATTGTTGTATGTGAGGGTGTCAACAGTATATTACTCCAGGAGAGACTTCACTCTACAAAATCTATTGACGCGTGACAGGCGGAGAATTGATTATTGAAAGCGGGAAGGACCGGATATCATCTCGATTGGTTATCCTCGAGATACAAATGACGTTGAAAGACTTCGAAACGATTTTAACAACAGCTTTATCGCCTTGTTACAAATAAACGAGTCTTGAGACCTGTTTAAACGTATGTGTGTGCGCGCGCGTGTGTTTATTTAACCAAGACAAAATAATAACCAGCAAATAAAACGAATGTATAAATAAATCATCCACATGGAAAATGTTTGGACGGACGTAATTAGGATCGCATATGTCATAATAGTAGGGTGAAATAAAACCTAAAAAATATCATAACATAATAATTATACTAAAAATAATTAAAATATACTTTGGGGTTGGTTTTTTATTTTAAACAATGTATAATATGTTTATAACGTATTTAGGGTGCTATTTTATTATAAGTATTTTGGCCAGTTGATAATTTAGCTTTATAATTTAAGAATGTGCTTCAGCATCTGTGCTTCATTTATGCAACAAATTATATAGAAAATTAATCAATTAATTAAGTACCCGCTTCAGTGGCCGAATGGTCTAACAGTAAGGCATAACTCTCCTGTTCGACTAGCCTACTGATGATAGGGAGTGTGGGGCTTTAATCCGGGTAGAGTCTACTGAGGGTGGTTTTTCCTAAATTGTTTTATACTCTCCTTCCACGCGAATGCGGGTAGATTACCTCTAACACAATTCTTTCTACATCCATACCCCATCAGATTAACTGTCAATTTGCGTGTAACCTGTACAGGTAGTAAGACAGGGTGATAAAAAGGTTAAGTGTTTCAAAAATCTATCACGCACATCGGTATAAAACATTCTGTCTATTAAATGACGTAGTTAAATATTATCATAGACATAGATATAGTACGATATAACAAAGACAAAATATTTTCTTTTGAAACAAGATTCTTGATATTTTTGTTGTAATTAACTTGTTAGACATACCTTAAACAGCTTGGCCATTTGTGTGGGAAATACTTTAACTAAACAAGGGCTACATAAAATCATGACTTACATACTTAACTGTCTTAGCTCTTAGGACATGGTGACCATGAAAATCCTGTATATAAATTTTGCATTTTTTAAAGAACATGTTTATCTGCCTAAAATCAGGATTCTCTATCTGGCAAGACATAAAAAAAGAAATGTACATTTTCACCTTTTACTGTGATAAATTGAAAAGGAAATGCACGTACTCACCTTTTACGGTGATAGATTGAATGATGGAGGATTGACTATTGTGTCTGTTCTCCTTAGCTCACTAGGCCAAACTCTCAAGAAAATTGGAGGCAGGGGAGAAAGGGTTAAGACTATCCAAACCTCAAACGTTCACTATACCAGATGTGTCAAAAGATAATATATTTAGTTGTTGTGCAGGTTTTTTTAAATATTAACCTAGTGCCTTGTCAAAGTTTCGGTAGCTAAAATATATTTATACACGGTTAAGACATTTTTGTTTTTAACTTTTTTCTAAACATTTTGAGAAACGCCAATTGCAAGAAGATGGCAAAAACACTGATGATTAAAATATCAATTTGCTTTCAGTTACTATGAAAGTCTCCGTATAAATGGCTTCCAAAGGCATCCTACATTCTAATTTTCATAGGAAGACAGCTAGAAAAGCTACTAGATCTACTTGTTTTCATACGCAAGTTTATGATATACTTTGCAGATGTCTAATTATATATATTATCAATATATTTAAAATAAAACTAAATATATAGCAAAACGTTTTTTGTAGGTGTGTGTGAATTCCACTTTTTCAATTTGAAATGAACTCGAATCGATTGTATGAAATATTCTTGAAACCGAATCGATGTTTGAATATTTTGAGTTAATTGTTTTATGCTTGAAAAAATAATTACTATATCTTAGTTTTATATATAACTTTATGCATTAAAATAACTTGTAAAATGTTTTATTGCAAATTACTTTTAATTAATTTTAATAAATAAACTTAAAATAATTCAATTAATTACGATATTTTCCATATGCATATTGTGTTGTGTTGTACAGTACATAACATTTCAGAATAGAAATAATTGACAAATATTGTCAAAAAATTCATAACCGTTGAAACAGGATTTTTTCGAAGTTTCGTACACCTTTAGCTAATTATATTAGTCTATATAAAACAAGTGTGTATTTTTAAAAACAGTTATTTCTATTAAAATTGTATTGCAGGTTCAAATACTGCCGTGGGAAGAATCACCGATAAACTTATTTTCTTTATGCCAACGCCTTGCCTCTACTTTTGTTAGTACTTAGAAATACATATAAGAATTGATTCATTTTATTTTGAAAGTGTATGTTAAATATCTCTAACTAAATTTTAAACTTTGCCTTACTACCAGTTTGGTTTATTCACAGATACTTATTAAGCTAATAGTACAGGGATAAGGAAGGTATAATTTTAGGAAAAGTTATTCACATTTGCGTGAAAAGAGAATGGTAAATTATTTATAAAACAAAACCCACCACTCTCAATACATCCAAACGGGATTCGTAAATAGTAAGTCAAAATGTGTGCTATGTTTGTCAAGCTATGAGTGGGAGTCACGTTTGTCTAGTTTCCAGCAATTAAAGGAATGGGTTGTGAAATATATTTACTTAACGCACGTTGCTAGAGGGAAATGTGAAACTCTGGGTAATTAATGTTGTGTTTATTGCCTAGTTACAGGAAGTCTCACGGATGTGTAAACACACAGTGGGATACACACTAAGTAGCTGGATTCTAGAGGCGCATTCTTGCGGGATAAAAATAATCACCGTGGCTTAATTCAATGGAAAGATTACTTTCTTAACTTATAGTCCAGTTTAAAAAGTTTCACTTTTTTAGCGTTTGTTTTCTCTCTATTTCTTTCGTGTTACTCTGCTTCCCTTTTATCATGGTCTAATTCGGTGCACAGATAAGAAGATTAATTTATTTTACTAAATATTTCAATCTCCCTTTCTTCATTCTGGGATCTTGTCTTCTCTTTTTTCATTTCTTTCAAGTTCCTAACTCCCTCTTTATTACACCTTTCTATTTTGTACCACACTAATCTCTTCTCAAGTCTTTTTGTCAAAAAATTTTGGAAAATTAATAAGCTCTATCTAAAGTTGTATTTTATTAAACTTGTGCGCAAACCAATATATATTAAATTACTTATTTAAGGTGTGCTAGCATGAGACGCGAGCTAATTTTCGTTTTTTTTAAATAGTTTTTAATAAAACATGTTTTTATAGCCAAAATAAATAAAATATTGATTCAGTAGATATTGACTTTAACGGCTGGTAGGGATTGTTGTGCTGACTACATGACACCCTATATCCATAATTGCTGGCACTATCATCGATAACGGTGGCGAGCTTATGCCATGGAGTTTTTCGGAAGATACGTTTTATCTCAACAACGTGCCTAGGTGACCATATTGTTTTTAAGGCGCTACTATCGCAGTAGACTAGACCACCAATGACGGGGAGATCAAGGTTCGATTCTCGGTCTGGTATGCTGAGGTTCTTTACAAAATAATTTTACACTCTTCCTTCACGTAAATGTGGGTACACTCCCTCAAAATAAAACCTTTCTTTTCCCTAAAACGACTATCTTAATTATTATATAAGCGTATAACCTGAACGGGTAGTAAGGCGCGGTGCTTAAAAAAAAGTATTTCAACAGATGGTAGTCCCAAAAGTTATCTTATATCTATATGGGAGCAGTAGAATTTGATCAAAAACTTTTAAAACGAAAATAAGTTCTGTTCAAATTCTATGATGCTCATGACAAATATTCAAGAACTGTTGGAAATACTATAAAATGTATTTACGTTTTATTTGGCGAGTTTTAAAGATGTAGCATTTAAAGAAATCCATACATTCAAATAATTATTCTAAAAATTATAGTCTTACATTGTCAAAAAATTATTCTTGTAAACGAACTTTTTTTGGTTGTTTAGTATTTTATAAACTATCCACTAACAATTAATTTTGTTGATGTAAATTAAAAAAAACTAGAACCTTTTTGAAAACATTAAATAATACATAAATGTTCCCCACCATAAAGCTCATTTTGAAATATAAGCCTACTTATCGAACTCAGAGTCAAAATAAATCCAGACTCATGACTCGTTCTCCAAGTCAAGAGTTATGTTCTAGACCATAGGGTACACTTACAGAGAATGGAATGTTGTCAGCAGTAGATATCCACTAGCTAAGACACCTTCAGATTTATTTTATGATCCTTCCCAGGGCACAAAATTTGTTGTACCAGGGGTGTCAAATTTTTAATAATAACGCACAATTTGGGTAGTGTTTGTGTCTTTATAAATATAAAGTTATTATAAATTAACCGCATTTATCAAAATTACATCTATATGGAGGGCTTCAGATTATAAAAATAAGTATTTTTCTCTTTTTTCACTGCTTATTATTACCCGACTGGGATATCTGCACATTTTAAAGAGTAATTTAAGGAGGATGAAGGTATAATTGATACAAAATATTCCTTCATTAGCGTAGAGAGAGAGAGAGAGGGAGAGAAAGAGAGAGAGGGAAACGATTTAAGATTTAACGCCCGATTGAGATTAAACTTTGACCTCACCGTCACTAGTAAAACTAAACTATATGAAACTGACGCCTTCATCCACGTATCCATTGGCGCAAGGTTCACATAACCCAACGAATATTTTGAGTGTGAAGCAGAATAATAAGCTAATAGTAAAACAATAAAAAGTAGTAGGTCTTATACACATTTTCCCCATTTATGGCTAAACATTTTTATCAGTCTAAGAACGTAAATTCTTAAGGAAATTTTCACTTGTACCAGTGATTGCATGATCAAAGTCGTCTGACTCGTAGTTCAACCTACTATATAGCTGGTGACGGGGTGGTTTGTTTTACACATGGAATATATACTTTTTTTTATTAGAGGTATTTAACGTGTACTATCTGAACTAGCTGATTATATAAACCTACAAATTATAAACTAGCTTAAATATGGAACGGACAAAACATCCAACTTCCAGCAGTTATATTATCACCGTGAAGGGATAAAATCCACATTTCACTTATGACACAATTTTAGGCTATGCTGGAAATCAAACCCGGAACCCTTAGCTCAGTAGGAAAGACTACCGATTTAGCTAAGGTGTCGGACTAATTTTATCATTTCGGTTTTCGCATCCCCATCCTATGAAAGTGAAGGTGTATTTCCTAAATGTTACCCTTGCAATCCCTTCATTTTATAAGTCATTAATATTCTTGGTATTGAAAGTTCAAATTTAAATATATAAAAATATTCAAACCAATTTTATTTCAATATATATATTAAATCAACTTAATTTTTAAAACCGAACAATTACAAAATAAATTAAACGTAATAAGTGCCTATCCTTTTCCGTCCTTATCTGTGTAATTTAATTTAGCATCTATCTTCTCCTTCCCTTTCGTATAAATTACTCCCTACGATTACTCTTTCACCTTTTTATTTTTTCTTCCGACTACCTTACTCTTCTTTTATTTTACTTAACATTATCTCTCACTATCCTATTTATTCTAGTTTCCATTCCTCTGAGTATTTAACTTTATTTTATTTTACCTCCCTTAACTTGTATCATTTTCTATCTTCATCTCTCTTTAAAATTCCTCTCCAATCCCTCCCTCGTACATCTTCATACTTATTGCCGACTCTCTTCTCTCACCTCATTCGCCCTTTCATGTAAATGTACCCCGAGATGTCTTTTGGTCGTGATAAAGACTTGCTAAAGGGAGAATGGTGTTTTTCCCCCCTCTTGCCTCCGACCCACTCAAACCTCTCGGAGAAACATTAGAGATTCCCATCCCCTTCTCTCTCGCTCATCTTGTTCGTTCCCTCCATTAAACGGATGTACTACCATGGCGGGAGGGGAT
>CABFVX010002708.1:95732-106352 GCA_902151425.1 Timema shepardi | reverse complement strand
CCTTATTTACCAAACTAATCCAAAATAGAAGGCTCAAATAGTTAAACAAAATTATAAACACAATCAGAGTGAGTCGCTTGAGTAATCGAACGTCTGAGAACAAACATTTGAAACTCGAGCACGCAACTCATCTGGTTGCGGGAATGATAGTTAGACGGACGTCCTCAAAAGTATGTAATTCCCAATAAAGAAAAAAGGATGAGCAAACACATGCGTAAAAAACGATCTTGAGGGTATCTGCACTATTAATAACATTAAGGGGGGTGGTAAGGCTTCTGTCGGTATTTATTCATAGAAAATATACTTGAATATATGTATACATGTTTGTTAACAAGTAGAACCATATATGGTGGCATAAACAAAATTATTAATGATAGTCGTAGAGTTGGTAAATATATAATATTTATCATGAATATGACTAGTTAATAAAAATCCATTATCAAAGTTAAAGGTAAAATAATATTTAAAAATTTGCATGAGAGAACGAACATTATTTAATCATCACTAGCCACAAGGAACTTTCTCGTAAAGTAACGTTAACTTGAGCCTAGTAAAAAAACTATATACAAATTGTATACCTATCTCATTAATACGTATATATGTAAATAAACAACAACGTGAAAAAGGTGAGTCCTCAAGACTTCTATCATCATTCATTTTAAGACTTCAATTCCTATTCCCATTTTACAAGAATAAATCTAAACAAATAATGAAGATACTAAAAACTTGCAAGAGTACATTAAAACAACAAGATAAACTTTTCCCATTAGAGCAAAAATTCATTAAATAAATCATCGTTATCAAACCACATCATTAGACCTTATTATCGAGAATTCTATCTATCAAGTCAAAAGAAATATTCCAACAAAATATTAACAAATATCAATCTCACAAAAATAGGCCTAAGTCTTGATATCCTAATCTTTAACTATTCTCAAAGATCATGAAATTTAATATTGGTTTACTATTTCACGATTACTAAGTTATCCATTTAAAAAATTAATCATAAAAGTCCGAAAAGAGAATTTAGAAAAGATTACAAAAATAAAATATAATTAAGTCGAAAAGAAATTTGCTTTTACATTTTTAAATATATGTAGCCACGGCTACGTACTTCTCAATGTAAAGTCAAGTCCAAGAGTGCTGGGCATGTTCCATCTCGGCACTATATATACAAGAAAACCCAGAGAACATGGAAGGAGAGGATCAAGGCGGGGGAACACATTAGGATCACCAAGGGAGAGGATACGCGTAACAACATTAGCTTCTACAACAAACTCTAAACAACTGGAATATTCTGGGGCTAGATTAGAGCAGGCATCGCTTCTTATTCTTCTTTGGAATTTTTCAGTCTGTAACGAACTCTAGTGGCCGCCGTTTGAATCTTGGCGGGCTCGGTCAGTCTATCACGCGGTGCAGTTATGCTCGGTTGTGTTTCGTTGTTTCTCCGACCTATTGTCCAGAGGCGCCGGGATGGTGTAATAGGGTAAGTTTGTTTATTTATCCGACTCGTCTCTTCTTCAATTGTAGCCAAATGCTACAATATATATATATAACATATTTGAAAATTGACACCTATAAATGAGTTCGATTCCCGTGTCCAAGTGTCATTTTCAAAGAGTAAATCCTTCTAGATACGACTTGTACTCTGGCCTTGGTCCCCCAGAGTTATAATTATTCTCCTTGTCCACTAATCAACAAATAGGGTCTAATAGTTTCTACATCAGTGCTTGACTGATATGCTGATGAGAGTATTGTAGATTATACACCAGTGCTTGACTGACATCTTGATGAGAGTTTGGTAATATATAAGTTGATGGTTAACTCACCGGTTAATGAGGGTCTAGTAGGATATACATCAGTGTTTGGCTGACATGTTGATGAGGGTCTGTTAGGCTATACATCAGTGGTAAACTGGTTTGTTTATGAAACTTTGGCAGTGTATATCAATCAGTGGTCAACTGACCTTGATGTGAGTTCTGTAGTGTATACATTAATGGTTGACTCACCTGTTCATGAGGGTATAGTGGTTTAAGTGACTCACCTATTTATGAGAGTCTTGGATTTTCTCAGGAGAATTTCCACATCCTGGCTCTGGGATTCTCCTGAGGATGACTTCCCCACTATGCTACCATGCAGGTTAACCTGCACAAAAAAATCATCTGCATGTAAAGTATCTGAGCCTCCAGCTCCTAGGACTAATAGCAGCTGACTTAGAACAAACGGCAATATTGTATTTGTTAAATGAACCTTACGGGCGTAACAAGACAAGGAATGTCCTCAATTTTGAGTCATGCTTGTTGCTACATTACTGGAGATAGAAAACTCCAAATCAGAGAGACCTACTTTGTCAATGTCACAACTAAAATTTAGTTTTGCACCCAGTATTTAATTGGTATGTGAAATTTTAGGGATATCCTTAAATTTTCCCATAAAGGGACATTCTTTTCAAACGCATGCTTTTCCTGTAAAGTGAATGAATGTTTGACATGATCAGAATCAAATCAGTGAAAATATCCTAATTAATAATATGTTTGTTTCAGTTTTTTATACAAACTTGTGAACCAACCATTTTACAATTTTTTTTATCATGGTTAAAAAGTTGTTTTTTGAAGCACTGCCATTTAAATAAAATTCTTCTAATTAAATAACATATTTAATTGCATTACTGCACATATCACATGGCATAGTTCGGCGTTTATATTTTGTACTTTAGTTTCCCAGTTATAAACTGAAAGAATGGCACGTTCTAATTAAGTCTAAAATCACCATGAGGACTAGTCAGCCATATTTATTATATTAAACAACAGCAGTGTGTTCTACCCCATCTATCATGTATAATTTGTTACTTTTACAAATAACCTTTACAACGTATATCTAACTCATCATCATGGAAAATATTTACCTATATTTTAAGTGAATTACCTTTAATATGTTTTAATATAAACCAATTGTTTCCAAATCCTGTGTGAGTATTCATTCCCGCAACGCCAAGATTAATGAGTAAATTATCTTTTGATCTGGGGCTTTTAATGGCTCTCATTATACAAAGAATAAAAATCTATTAATATTTAAAAGTTCTTTGCTCCATCCACATCTTAACTACCCTTCCGGTATATTGGTATATTTACACTAATAGAGTAGATATGATGAAGGTTAAGTATTATAAAAAATGTAGGCCTGATTGCATTGGTGGGAGAAACAGTGGTGAGCCATTTTGAAAATATCACTTGAATTCCCCCGGCTGGGATTTGAAACTAGACTTCTCAACTACCGGTACGTTAGACGAGACTGATGGACAATTCCATGCGACCACTGTAAAAACTGAGAATATTTTAGCTAGTGGTTAAAATTTAAAATAATTTTGACAGTATTTATTATCTGCAATTAAGATATTTAATTTTGTTTACTTTCTTTCAATTAAAAATCAATGTAATTTTGAAAAATGTTTACCTCAAAATTACAATGAATCCTGACATTTTTATGTATCCTGGACTAAAAAAGCGGCTCTTACAATGCCATTCGTTTATCCTGAAATAGTTTGATGGATTTCATTTAGATGTTACCTTGAGAAAAAGTCATGATTTTAGCTCTTGCTCTGACAACCAATTTATTAAAATTAAAGATTGTCTAAAAAATACGATATTGTTACAAAATAATATCTGGGGCATATTGTACATAATATAAAGCACCGTATCTTGTTTCTAAAATAAAAACACTCATTAATGGTATTCTATTGATAATCTATTTTCGAAACTTTTATTCCTAGCTATGATATACTATATTTTGAAATTATTTATGATTGTGTCGTACTATTTATGTATTAGTTCGCTTAACACAAGAAATATCTACTAACAGTATAATCTGATGTGTAGGTTTGAGTAGGCTAGTATAAGTGTACCTGCGTCAGCGGGGAGAGAGGATAGGAAAATCCACGTGACAGATCACATGTGTAAAGCCACCCTAGAACACTCGTCTATAATTCAAACCACAATCTATTTTTACAATGCCTGGGTGGTAATGCAAATTAACTTTGTTCTTTTTGAATGAAATGGGGTTAAGAACCTGTTTCCCCCCTCCCCCCTCCTAGGCTGGAACCTAACCTATAAAGGTAGTACTGGTTGAACCAGACGTTGCACTACGGAGAGATTTTTTGTATTATAATTTAAGCACTGGAATTGTGACCCCACCTCAAATTAATCACAATGGTTCTACTACCAAGTAAATAATGTAGAAAACTATAATTCAATAACGTAATTGTTCTAATTTCCCAGTTTATAAGTCTTGAGATGTTCTCTTAAGGGGAGTGTTTTTTTGTGGACTCCACATGAACTTTGAACAGAGTTGGGGCTATGATGGTTCAATGACATACAAGCCAGCCATTAAGTTAGAGCGTTCTAAACTGCCAGAAAGTTAACCAGTTTATATTGCCATTGTCAGAGATAATTTAGTGCAGAGGTCGCCTCGCTTGTTAAAACTAGATTTGGGGCAGTAATGTATGTTCCTATCGTGGTGAGTAAATAATTAGGTCCCCCGAACATATGTATGGTATTTAAATTGTTAGTATATGTTTTACTCAACAATGAATATTTTATCATTCCCTACTTTGTAAATGGAATCCAAAAACATGTGAAATTTAGTGTCATGTTTGTTTTGAAATTAGGTACTTGAGCTTAACAAGTAACCGTTAAAAAACAGCTTATATATATATATATATTTTTTTTTTGTTTCAAGTTTTACTACGCATATTTACACTGGTGTGACGGGGAGGGTAGAATCTTAGAAGAAGTATACCAGCATTTGCGTAAACGGCGAGCAAAACATTAATTTAAAATCAAGCACATTACATCCAGCTGGGACTCGAACCAGTACCTTATCCTAATATACAAGCTAGACAAGACGTGAATTCGTTTCCACCGGTGCGAGTGTTTGTTTTTGTTAATGTACAAATGACACATTAAAATGGCACATTTAGTTCAGGAACCGTTGTTATTTTGTAATTTGAACACGTTTATCAATACTTTTTTTTAGCACTGACCGAGGGTGATAGAACCTTTTCTTGAATACTAACGACTCGACTGTGGACTGTTAACGTTACATTTTCTACAAAACATAAAATCTTTACATTGCCATAAACTTTATAACTTTCAGCATTTTAATCTAAAAACTAAAATCCAGAATAATCATCAAGAGCAGGGTTTTTTAAAAAAAGAGGACACTTAACCTGAATCTTTTTATAGGTTCTATTGGGATTTTCATGATCTCTTTGGAGGGAAACTATCGGGACATTGATCGACCAGTTCCGACTAAAACAGGATTTATAAAATGTTCGTGTCTGCGATGAGCGCGTCAACTCCATCATTTCTTACAAGGGAAGGGGGTAAGTCTTAATGACGGTCGTCATTCCAGTAAAATTATAGCTCAGTGAACCTCGTAAATATTAAGCATTCATAACTTCTAGTTTAATTAATACTGAAGTGAACGTTCCTTAAACTAAATGTGCACTTTTAAACGGAACCGTTTGTACATTAACATATAAACATACACTCGCAACAGTGGAAACGAATTCACGTCTTGTATAGCTTGTCTGTAACGATAAGGTCCTGGTTCAAATCCCGGCTGGATGTAATGGGCTTGATTTTAAAAATAATTTTGCGCTTACCATTCACGCAAATGCCGGTATACTTTCTCTAAGATTCTACCTTACTTATCCCTACCACATTAGTGTAAATATACGTAATGCAATTTTAAGAACGAAATAAAATAATGTAGAAGCGATTTTTCAATGGTCACTTGTTAAACTCAAATAATTTCAACTTAAACATGACACTAAATTTCACTTGTTATTGGGTTCCATTTACAAACAAAGTAGGGGATGATTAAATATTAATTGTTGAGTAAAACATATACAAACATTTTTTAAATACGTGTAAAAACGTCTTTGTCTAAAACGAAGGGATTAGAAAGGTGGGTCAGAAGAAATGCACCTACGAGTATCATTAACGCGAAGAAAAGCTGTAAAAAATCACAGCAATAAATCACATGCAGTAAAACCCTCATAAGCTATCATGTCCTAGATTCAAACCCCTATATCTTTGTTTTATTTTCTATCACTGGGTCTTACTAACCATTCGAGTTGTACACCTATTTCTTTGTTAATAGTGGATTTGTGCAATCTAACGCACTATATCGTAGTGACACCGGTGTCTGATACAAATAAGTTAAAGTGATAACAACTTATTTGGGTCGTTCACGGTATCTTCGATTTTTTTAACAGTTGAAAAACTCCGAAAAAACACATTTTATTGATACAATCACCGAGAAAAGTGATGCTAATTTATAATAACTTATCAAATTGACAAACACATATTTACAAAGAGGATTAAAATGAAATGGACTTTAGTATATTTTCAGCTGTCAGTAACTAAAATCAAGTCATCGTGAATGGGTAGTACTTTGGGTTTCACCTCTACTACTAAGAATTTAATTTATAGATTGTTTTTCTTAAAGAAGGCACCAGAAAAATGGAATTGTGACTTAGGTGGTGGACAGGGTCATAACATATTCTATTAATCCTTTACTTCAAGATCACCTATTGGTTGGGAAGGGATAAAAAAAACCTTAGTGGCCATCAGAGAAATCTTTATTAAGGTTTTATAACACCAGTGATCCTAATGGAGATATTCACTACTGACTAAAAACCACTCTATATCTTAACTCAATCGGTATCATGTTTATCTATGGAGCTAATAGTCTCATATTCGATTCCCTTCGTGGTCAAAACATTACTCATTTATGTAACTTTGACTCTTCTTTCACAGTGATAAAGTGACGGCTGGGACATAAAGTGTTATGTCAGCTTAGAACTAAGGTATTGTGTAAGTTAGGCGCTGATTTAATCATTTGGTCAAGAAAGCACACTTTAAATACCCCAAATAAATCAAAACCCACTAGAAACCGCCAATTTCCTCACTAGGCTGGCAATTTCTCGGTGTATTTACATTCAGCGTTTAATCGCTCTCCTTCCCTCCGCGGTGCGAGATTATGTTGATGAGGAAGACAAGGGGAGGAATGAGCTGTAGCACCGCAAAGAGGGAAATTAAAGACAAATAGAGACAAGTCTTCCCACGCAGGCTGCTAATTGAAATCAAACAGCGGGCTAAGATTGTATAATCTCAGCTATGCTTGGTTTTCTAATGCCCGACAGACACGGACTTAAAACGCATGGACCATTTAAAACTGGGCAGAAGCGCTGCGTGTTCAGGGAGGACTAGTTCTTATATACCTAACTATTATTTGTGGTATTTAACGTTCANTATATATATATATATATAATCACAGTAATTTCACTTATGATATATACATTTTTTGGCTATGTCGGGAATAGAACCCGGGGCCCTTCGCTCAGATTACAGACGCGCTACCAACTGAGATACGGGGCATACTATTGGTTTTACTGAAATAGTTCACCAGTTGTGTTTGTGTTAGTCCTCTTTCTGATAATATACAGTTCCTGAAGCCAGTGTTGTGTGTTACTGGGGCACTTAAATTGATAAGCTACAATTTTTACATTTGGTTTGATTAAAAGATAATGTGAAAAGTGTTTTAAAAACTAGAAATGCACGTAATTTTAGTAATATAATGCTTATAAATTGGTATTGATACCTCTCATATCAGTCTCTGACATAATAAAATAATGTCAACATTAAATATTATATCAGTATTTTCTTTGAATTTGTGTTTTTTTTAATAATATAATTTTACCTATAGTTTAAGCTCTTCTAAGCAGTTTTGTGTAGACAATTTTTCTTACGAAAAACTATGTCAAGAAATATCTAAAATTATCAATTGGCGTTGAAAAAAGCTGTTAGGTGCTATAGATTGCTATATTAGATTACAATTTGCCACCACGTCTTACCGAAAGTCAAGAAACTAAGTATTTAACTTTACTAGTGGTGTATAATCAGAACGGGTAGTAAGACGCGGTGCTTAGAAAAACTTCACTATCTTTTGAAATAAAGGGTATTACCAATTACACAACATTGTCAAAGAACTGAAGCATACAGGAATTAACTAAGACGTAATATAAAAAACAAAACCCCAGGATGTTTAGTAAAAAAATGTATGAATGGGGGACTATTATTTTTAAATGTATTTAAAGCTCCCTCTCTAGCAGGTAAAGTTAACTAATGCCAAAAGTAGAAGTTCTCCGAAAGATGGAACCATCATTTGAATTGTATATCTAATTATTCTTTTTTTAAGCTCCTTTTTATCTCACCATCACATCACATGGATTTTGGATAGCGTAACATTATTATTTTAATTATTTTTGAGTGGTAAAAAAAATAGGGTATGTGTCCCTTCCCCCCTTTTTGGCGCTGTAAATCTTTAGTATGGAATTAAGCTTCATTACTATCAGCGCGGGATTACACTTGGACGGTAAGATAACTCACCGTAACTCCAGCGGTGAGATTACAATCTGTTAAGAGATGCAGACACATTTATCAAATAAATACCATTTGGCTTACGGGTTGATAAAGGTGTTATTGGTTTTATTCATTCATTGGCTAAGCTAATTTTGTGAGTAAAGTAAATTATTAAAATTAAAAATAGAGACGATTATTGGTTGAACTATAAATTATTCTATTTTCACTCATTTTTATTTTACAGCGTCTCAATACCCATTCGGGCGATACACATTTAATTACGCTATTGGTGTTAGGATGAGAAAGGTAGAGTTCAGAGGGAGTTCACATAAATTTGCATGGAGGAATCTATTTAGCTAAAAGGTGACCTGGTGGTCTAGGGGTAAGATGTCAGACTTCTATGCTGGTGGCCGGGGTTCGATCCCCGGTCCCGGCAAAGATTTATCTGATTACCAAACCCTTCCTTCACCTCTGACAAGACATCTTGTGAATGTGAGGAATGCCAGGCCTCCACCGTGGTTCGAATTCCACGTTAAACTGTAGGTCCTCCATTTCATCTCACAATCACCCTACCATTACACATTAGCGTAAGTGCGTATAACCCGAACGGGTAGTAAGACGCGGTGCTAATAATAATAATAATAATAATAATAATAATAATAATAATAATATTTAGCTAAAACTACTTTCACTTCACTCAGCTGGGATTCTAAACTTAACTTCCTCGTAAACGGCAAAATAGACAATATAAGATTGCATTTATCTCGCGTAGCCATTCAAAGGAGTTTATCGTTTAGGTTTTATGCCATCTAACGTGACAGAACATAAATTATAAGCTAAATTAACCTTAGAACAAATCAAACTGGTGTTCACTATGATAAAGGTGTCAGTCTCGTCTGGTTTGTTGGAGAAATAGGAGTAGGAGGTTCTAATCCCATCCCGGGTACATACTTGGTATGTTGGTTTCTATCACGTCAATACTCGGGTGAAACTGGCTCCTTTCCATAACACTCGTCTACCTCATCCTGTATCCTTGGATATAATTATTTGCTTCACGTTTTACTACTCATCGAATAGTTACACTAATAAAGTTGTGAGGAGGAAGATAGATTTAGAGGAAATAAACTCAAATTAAGAAGAAAAAACCTCACTATTTTAGGTTGAGATTCAACTTCTAAGTCCCCCATCACTGGAAAACTAGACCAGAAGAGACTGACGCCTTTCTCCGTGGGACCATCAGTCCTGATTCTGAGTAATAAAGCTTAAGTTGAGGTCGGCCACAACGGCCAATAATCCTAGCGGCTCCAGAATGAGAAATCAGGCCACGTCCTTAAGGCTCTTCATCCGAATGCACGCGGCTACTTCAAAGCGGCCGGACGCTCCCAAGCGGCGGCATTCAGAAACGTCATTTTCGTTTTTGCTACGCTCTTCTTCTTTCTTTATACACCCACCCTTCTCCCTCCCCACCTTTTCTTCGTTCAATGTTAGTAGCGTGGTTCGTTTCAACGGGATGATTAAAAGGGGAGTTAGGGAGCTGGATTTAGGAATGAGGCTGAGAAAAGGAAGGGAGAAATTCGAAGGATTTAAAACCAAAAAGGGAGAAGAGTTTTATTAGTTGAACATGGGAAAGAGTTCACCGTGAGAAGTCAGTACAGTCGTCATTTCCTTGTATAATATATGTCTTCATTTAATTAACGTTTTAACTATAATTTGAAATGTTATTTCTCACACGACTCTTTCGAAGGGTAGATAGTGAAGATTGTGCAGAATAGTATTACAAAGTAACTGCGTGAAATCTCTCATTCACCTTAATGATTTTACTGGCAATTAAAATAGTGATGCTTTCAAGATAAGAGGTGTTTGGGATGAGAAGGAGGGGGAGATAGTTTACCCCATCATCTATTTTTATGAACGTTTCCCTCGGCTTATTTCTCAGCACACGTGGACTAAATGTTAGGTTCATCTCGTCTGGTTTGCCGCTGATTGAGAGAGGGCAGGGCTCAAATTTCGGCCGGCTGTAGTGAGGTAGCTTTTCCCTAAAAATGTGTTCGCACCCCATCTCAGTGAAAATAAAATGAATATTTACCCTGCTTTCTGTCTTCCTAATCCCTACCCTATTAGTGTTATTAAAATGCGCATAGCCGACATTGTTAGAAAGAGTAGACTGTGGCAAGGGAGGTGATGGGGGGGGGGG
>CABFVX010002708.1:73113-95657 GCA_902151425.1 Timema shepardi | reverse complement strand
GGGGGGGGGGGGGGCTTATTTGTGTCAACGTAGCTTGACTACGCAATAAGAACTTATGAACCGAGTTAGTCTTGGTTTAATATTATTGGTGGCTGTGCTATCAATGATAGATCGATAACCGGCGAGCTACCCACATCCATCAAATTCTACAATTTAAAATAGGAGTGAAGAATGATTCTGAGCACGAGTCGAATCCTGAATAGCTCAGTGATAGAGCATCAGCGCACTAAGCCAAGCGTTCCTTGGTTTAATTCCCACGTCAATGTGCCATTCTTCAAATTACCGTCTAGGGATAAGGTATCAGATTTCTGTGCTGGGGGTCCGGGGTTCAATCCTCGGTCCCGGCATATATTTATATGATTTAAAAACCCTTCCTTCACCTCTGACAAGACATCTCGTAAATGTGTGGAATACCATGCCTCCACCATGGTTTAGATCCCACGTTAAGCTGTAGGTCCTCCATTTAATCTCACAACCACCCTACCATTACACATTAGCGTATATGCATATAACCCGGGTGGGTAGTAAGACGCTGGGGTGTTGTTGTTGATGATGATGATGATGATAATAATAATTCAAATTACCAATACTTACAACACCAATCATGTTCAGAAAAAATATTTATAGTGCTTCAAGAGGAAATCAGTGTTAGAGCTTTCCCAGGTCTCCTGTTGAAACTTCGCCATGTTCCTGCTAAAATAAATTTATATGAAAGGCCCTATCTTCGGAAATGAGTTCATCCTCTCTTTTCCACAATATTAAAAACAATACAGTTTTTATAAGTTACCTAACTAGCTTTAGTGGTAGCAATAAGATATCTCATGAATAAAATGCTCCGCAACAGGATGCACACATGTTTTTGGCTTTATGTTCATAAATAATAATTAAATCATACCACGATTAGCTTAAAATAGCAGCATGTAGTTCGCTTTAGAAGGAGTCACGCGTGTTTAAGCCATCTGTTGAACACAACTATTGAAAGTCATATAACTTATTTACTAGCGAAGACAGGTGACCGTGTGTGGCTAGTCACTAGGACAAGCGACCATGTGTGGCTAGTCACTGGGACAAGTGACCATGTGTGGCTAGTCACTAGGACAAGCGACCATGTGTGGCTAGTCACTAGGACAAGCGATTGTTTCAAGCATTGACACACGCTCGTGGAAACATGGTCATCAAAAATAATTACCGCCAAGCAAAGCTTCTAAAATAACTCGTGAAAATAGTCTTGAAAAGAGTCGAAGATAAAGTGTGTACATCGATGAATAGGAAAAAAATAGTCACTTGGAAGGTAGAAATATGATTAAAATAAAAGAGAATAATTCATACGCATTAATCATTCCCAAAGATGGAATTAGGAACTACATTTTTTTTTGTAATGAAAGCATCTCTGCCACTATCTAATAATGCATTACGTTAATTTATAACATGATTAAAGCTACGTAAAATAGATTTACAAATGTATAAAGCGGCTCTTTGCTGCAGAGTAAGCGCGGCTCCTCTGGAGTCCTCAAACCCGGAGGATTACGTCACCATTCAGAGGAATATAACACAGAGAACGTCGGAGATGAAACCAAGCGAATAAAGCCTTGAGTTTGTGTTGAGGAAAGGGCATCAACTCTTGGACAGAAAGTTGTAAATTCATACCCTTAAAAATAAACAACAAAATAAAATAAAAATATATTTTATTAATCTAATCTTGTGAACTATTAAAGATAACAAAGTTAAATTAAAATGAGCACATCCAATGAAAAACCAGCTTCAGGATTGGCTGAGAAACAAATACCTGTATATTTGGAGATGAGGTGTTTCGAGTTATCAAAGGTAAGACACTGTCTAGAGCTGAAAGGAGACATGAGAAATATGGTATCCGTGCGCTCGGCTCCCTTGGTGGCATTTCCAAACAACTTTATTGTCTTATGTGGTTTAAGCCAGATTCAAAGGCAATATTGTACAGACAGAGGCCATTTAATGTTTCAAACTCTTAGAAATGCTAATCTCGAGGCAGCGGACTGCTGAATTCAGTCGGTCTAACCTCTTCGGGAGGAAGATTAAATACGCTTTTGAGAAGTTAGGCTCGGTAACTATGATTGAATCAAGGTCTGTTTGGAGAAAGCCTGATGTATTGGGTTCTGACAGTTTCAAATAAACAAACAAGTTTTGTAGAATTTTATTCTAAATATTATTATTTAATTTAAAAATGTTGACTTAAAAACTCATGATATAATAATTATGGTTGCATTTTAGTATTCTTCGAAAATGTATTTAAGTCTCCCTCACTATTTCCTTTCGCGTTCATTTGGGATTAAATCGAATTCCCTTATTTTTCTTTGTGTTGGCACTTAGAACTTTGAACTTATGACCTCGACATATTAATTTACCTTTTCAAAATGTTTATAGCAGAATTCTCAACCTCAGACCCCTAGTCTAGATATCACAACCTCAAAATTTCAAACTTAAACAATTCCAGCCTCAATTTATAAGCCCCAACTCCACAACAAAACTTCCGTCATCAAACTATCAAGTTCAAACTTCCAAACTCAACTACTAACCTCAAACCTGAGACTCTCAATTTCAAACTCAAACTTATATTCACACCATCTAACTCTTGTATCTCAACCTTAAAACAGACCTTTCTTGCACTTTCATAATCAAATTATCTCCCAAATCTCAACCCTTTCCTCACGTTCTATAGATTTTCCTTCTCTAAGCTCTTATTCATCCAACTTTTTCTCTGTCTCTTCTCTACCCTGTCCACACACCCCTAGCCCCTATCTCACATATCACAGGAATTCCTAATATCTGTAATATTAGTAGTTCATGCGAGCTCAAGTTATGAAACGCTACGGATAATAATGTCCTATCTGTGCCATCAAAATGAAATCGAGAAACATATTATGACCATCTGCTAAATAAAACACAAACAAATCAATTTAATGAAAGGTTAAGTTTACAAAGATAATTCTTATCTTTGAATTGATTATTATTAGATCTCGCAAAATGGAAACAAAATTCCTCTTCATTTTGTTTGCTCAGCGGGCAGACAAAATTAATTTTATAAGTGATAAATATACTGTGGTTGATATAACAAAATATGATAGATGAAATGTGATTTCCCACCAATACATTATTTATTGGATGGAATCGCCCCCCCCNCCCCCCCCCACTACCTTCTAACCCCCGCAGGACCCACGTGATTCTACTGACGTGGCACGCGGGAATTCGCCCTAGTATGATTTGTTGCTGATATTATATTCTCTGTGAATAATGCTATTTCCAATAAATATTAAATTAAATAATGCTCTTTAGAATATCTCTTTTATCGATATTGTATCAGTTGTATACCAAGCAACAAATACAATTTTCCATGGACTGGCCTAAGGACAAATCAATACAACAAAAGGGGTTTTGCTGCTATCAAATAAAACATGGAATATAAAACTTAATTCACAATAAGACACGCAATTTACTACCCTTTTTGTGCGATAATTTATCTTTTGTCTATATTCTCATTATTCATAATATATGTGTTCCCAGTTACTCTCTCGTCTATATCCTCCTAGAAAACTCCCTGTTTCTTCTCCATATTATATCTTCCTAGAACCCTCCCTACTTCACATTAGTGTTTCAGTGCCTTTCGAGTCTATATATTCCCAGAACTCTGCTCGCTTCGTATTTGTTTCACAATTCCTCTCCAGTCTATATACACCTGGAGCCCTCCTGATTCATATTTGCGTCCTCCCAGATTCTCTCTCGTCTATATCCTCCGAGAACCCTCCCAGTTTCTCTCCTCCCATGATGCTATGTGGTGTGATATCTAGTGGACGTACCGTGAACTTGTCGTGATGCACCTCCAGGAAGCGTTTCACCCTCACTGTGTCGTTGTTCCTGACTGCCCTCTCCAGTTGGGCTGCCTCCAAACTCAAGTCCGCCGTGGACGAGCCCAGGCTGAAACAACATGGCATGGTCACATGAACATCACACAGTCACGTTGACATCACACTGTTCTATGAGCATCACATGGCCAGATTGACCTAATATATAATCACGAGAGCTTCACACAGTCACGTTGATATCACACACTGTTAAATGAACAACTCTCAGTCACATATACATAAAACATTATCACGAGAACATCACACAGTCACGTTGACATCACACACTGTTCTATGAACATCACATGGCCACATTGACATCACACATTCACATTGACCTCACACGTTTATTTTTTTACAGCTAACACGTGTGTTTCCAAATGACCCTATCCAAGTGGCTGAGTGGTACGGTGGTAGTAGTAGTTTGTATATCAGATAACGCCAGACCAGCTAATATTCGTCAAATTTAAAAATGACAGTTGTACACGGGAATTGAACCCCGGACCTTTGACTTAGTACACCAATACTCTAACCAACGAGTTATCCAGGAGACATCCCGTGCTCAGGGTGATTCCTTACTTATATTTTTAAGGCAGAGCCTGTGATGGAAGTGCGGAAATCGTCAGTTAGATAATGCGTGATCAATTAATATCACTAGCTATCAGATAACGCAGCCATCTTTAACTCGGCTCAGTAGTATAGGGCTCTATACTTCCGATAGTACAGTAACAATTGTACGACTGTACAGATTACTATGGTTTATATAGCTATTTAGTTGATTTAAAAAAAATTGAGATCTTTAAAAATAGCTACAATGATTTGTTTCAAAATGAGGAGGGAGGAAGATAATATAAATAACACTTAATACTAGTTTTACGAGGGAACTAATTTTGGAATAACCCGCCTCGGTGGCGTAGTTGGCTAACGCGCTAGTCGTGTTGAGCTCGACTGCCAAGGATGGGGAGATCGAGGTTCAAATCTCGGTCGGGTGAACTGGGGGTGGTTTTTCCTAAATGGTTTTCCACTCTCCTTCCACGCAAATGTGGGTTAACTTCCTCTGATTCAACCTTCCCAATTCCTAATACACTAGCGTAATTAGTACTTAAAGCGTATAACCCGAACGGATAGTAAGACGTGGTGATAAATAATAATAGTAATATATATTTTTTTAATATCTGTTTCAAACTATAACAGATTATACGAAAAAGTATGGCCTATGTTTTGCCAGCTTAATTAGATAATGTTGATATATATTCATTTTACCATTGCAACTTACCACCCTCTTAGGCTTTACTCATTTAACTACACTAATAGTATAGGTATTGGGAAAGTATAATTTAAATAAAATGATTTGTAATTGGCGTGAAGGAAGTTGGAAAACTTTTTAGGAAAATAGCCCTTTAGTGCATCCAGCCGGGATTAAATTCCCGAACTTTTCCGCCTCCAGGAAACCAGATCAAGCGACCTTGCAATACTACTAGATTCAATTCTAAATAGAGTTTAACATAATTCTAACTAAAGTTAAAACAATTCTGACTAACGGTTTTCAATTCAATCTTTAGAAACAATTGTTCAAAAAACTCTACTTAACTCAGCCCTCCCCACCCCCCCCCTCCATTTTTTTTACAAATATCTTCAAAATGAATTTACTTAAAATTTGATTTGTAGGGTCACCCAAAGCAAAGCAAAAAACAGTTTTAATATCTCAAAGTTTTTTCGAAATTGATTATTAAATTTAGTATCATCGTTTTCGGAGAAACATTGAGTAAAACAGTTTCACGTTCAAAATTCGGCTAGTCGACGATTCTTGTTCAAATTCAGTCAAGTGGTGTGATGCGGGTTTTACGATGGAATTTTGCCCTCACCTAGAAATTGAGCACAGCCCTTATTTCTTACCTCCAACTCCTTCTCCAAACCATTCACCCTTATTGCTGCAAAGAGGGTTTGGAGAGAGGTGTGAGCTCACACGCCCTTACAACCCTCCCTGGAAGCCAGCATAGGGAGTGCTGGCAAGGGGAACATCGATCCTACATCCCTTATAAACCACTTTACTAAACTTACTACCTCACACCCTAAAATAATACCCCCATCTCCCCTTTTCAGCAATGTCGTCTCAGCTTTCCAAAGGATAAAAGCTACGTCGAAACACACAAAAAAAAAAGCATTTTATGAAAAATACAGAGGTGAGTTTTTTTAAACTAAAAGTAAAACAATATCAGGACTTATTTTATTATGAAAATGAGAGATAAATGCGAGGAGATTTACTTTCATAATACAATAATATGTAAACTTGTGGAGAATAGGAACATATTTTGTGGATTTCATTTATAGTTCAAGTTAAAACTTAAGGTTCTGTGCTAGTGAGCGCGAGTTTAGTGCATTCATCTTTGCAGTTTTTATAGCATGACATTTTTTGGCCAAAATAAAATAAATATTTCTTCTAGAGATACATAGTGTTTAGTTTTCTGCACATGCTAATCTCAACAGTTCTTGAATATCTGTCATGAACATAGCGGCATTTGGTGACAAACTTTTTAAATAAAGAGAAAAAATTGTCATTAAATTCCAGGACACCTTTGACTGATAATCAAGAACGGTTGAGACTAGCATGCGCAGAAAACTAAACTCGTTGTTCTATAGAAGAAATATTTGATTTGATTTTGGACAAAACATGTTTATGCCTTACAAACTTTGAAAATAGTGCCCTAAACTCACGGTCACTAGCACCCCAGGCTAATTTAAGTTATTGCATATGTTGGAAAAGTAAATAATTTATTTTGATGTGGATTCAGAGCTGTTAATATATTATCAAGGTATAATTGTTTTAAAAGAAGTATATTCAAACTTATAGGAGTATTGTGGGTTGTTGCCAGGGCAAGAAATTTGGGAGGGAACTGCTCTAGTAAAATATGTCCTACCGCTCACTATCTATTTGATCAATCACACACAAAATAATCTAATGTACGATTGTATATTTTTATTGCTTTAAGGTCCAAGTTTAACACTGATCAGAAGAAAACCCTTTACTAATACAATTTTGCTAAGACTTTATTGCCTTGGAAAACACCCCCAAACCACCCCTGAACCAATAAAAGGCTTTCCATGAGACTCTGAAAATATTAACAGCGACAATATTTTCTTAGCACCGCTTCTTACTACCCATTCGGGCTATACGCCTATGTACTAATTACGCTAATGGATTAAGTAAGAGGAAATGTACCCACATTTGTGTGGTGAGAGATAGGAAAACAGTTAAGGAATAACCATCCTTAGTACACCTGACCATGATTATAACCTAGATATTACCATAATCGACAGTCTAATAGTTTATTACCCGCCTCGGTGGCGTAGTTGGCTAACGCGCTAGTCGTGTTGAGCTCGACTGCTGAGGACGGAGAGATCAAGGTTAAAATCTCGGTCGGGTGAACTGGGGGTAATCTTTACTAAATGGTTTTCCACTCTCCCTCCACGCCAATTCGGGTTCACTTCATTTAATTCGACCTTCTCAATTCCTAATCCATTAGCGTGATTAGTACTTAAAGCGTATAGCCCGAACGGGTACTAAGACGCGGTACTAAATAATAATAATAATAATAATAATACTAGTTTATTGCGAGTGTGATGCCTTAGACCACACGGCCACTAAAGGAGTACTGGTTTCATATAAGCATATTGCCCAAATGGGTTGTAAGACGGTTAAAAAATACCACATATATTAATTTTGTTAATATAATTACTATATTAGTGACCCACCTTGGTGGCGTAGTTAGCTAACGCACTGGTTTCTTGTTGAGATAGACTACCGAGGATGGGGAGATCAAGGTTTTAATCTCAGTTGGCTGAACTAGGGGTGGTTTTCCTAAATGGTTTTCCACTTTCCCTCCCCGCAAATGCGGATTCACTTGCTCTAAATTCAACCTTCCTGATTTCTAGTCTATTAGCTTAATTAGTACTTAAGCGTGTAACCCGAAAGGGTAGTAAGACGCAGTGCTAAAATATATTAGTGCCTCCATAACACAGCTTTTGTATAACTTGCTGTGAATAGAACGATTTAAGTAGAAAGACCACCCATCACAAAGCCCTTACCCCATCATAACAACAAAGTTCTCATTCCTTCATACCGACAAAGTCCTCACCCTGTCAAAACGACCAAGTCCTCACCTTATCACACCGAAAAAATACCCACCATGTTATACCGACAAAGTCCTTTTCCTGTCATACCAACAAAGCCTTTGTCACGCCAGAGTGAAAGAGAAGGAGCTATTGTTCGATTAGAGCTAGTGACCTTGTCTCAAGATTTCATTCAAGTGCTAGATATTGATTTACAGACCAATTTTAAGCTACTTATGAAAGAGGATGTGCTCCTTTAAGTCCATATAATTCAACATATCTTTAAGAATATATCAAAACATGACTTACACATCAACTCTGCCTACAACAAAAACATCTTAGAATTGTTAAAGTCAGTTTTGAACTATCTCTAAGCATTTTATTTAATGTTGAAAAACCGTTTGTACTTTAAAGATTAATACATTTTTTCAATTATAAAATAAATATTGTGGCTTACCAGCCTTAACAGTTTCATAATAATAAAAAAACAACCGTTTAAACTCTATTATTTCAGTTTATTAAGGTTTTGGTTAATAAATAGCTAACAGTTCAAATAATATTATTTTAATTTTGATGTAGAAATACAATTAATATTAAAGATTCCTCATATTGAAAAACACAACATAAGAACATTTTATTCAAGTCACTTCTTTGTGCTCTGTTTGTGCTCATGTGTGCTCAAACGTAAAAATGTATGCTTTAAAATTAGCATTCTAGAGAACATTTAATGTGGTGGGCAAGATTGAGCTCAAATTGAGCCGCCACAATAAATTTTATCTAACGGTTCTATTTTCACAGCACTAAAGTTCATATTCAGGCACATATGAGCCTAAGCAAATGGCACTAACAGAATTTTGATACATTGATTTCTTCACAATGGGGCGGGCCAGATTATAGTCAATTTTTCTACAGGTTACGGTATAAAGAAGACCCAAGTTAGGCACATATGAGCGCAAACGAAGCATTATGGAGTAACGTAAATAAAATTTATCATCTTGTGTTTTTCAATATGTGGCGGCCTAGCCTGAACTCAAGTTAGCCCGCCACATTAAATGTTATATAAAAGGCCGATTGAACAAAAACTTTCATTTTTCAATGTGGTGGGCCAACTTGAGTTACGTACGTTATCTAATGAGGCAGAGGCAGTCTACACAATATTACTTGTATGAGTGAATAATTTATAATGGCTTTTCTGTTGCGTATCCATTAACTGACTTACAATGCTATTTATCATGGTGTCTCAGGAGATCTCATAAGAAATGGGAAATAGTTTAACGAAGAGCGCTAGCCTATTGATCCCATATTTAAAAATTTCAGTAAAACTGTCTACTTTTGTAACTTGAATGTGAAAGGGGGATACTTTGTGGATACTCTCATATGGCAAGGGTAACTCAGGTAACGAGACGGTTGTATTTCAAGCAAGTGAGGGGGGTTGGTTTGACTCAAGCTTAGTATCTACTGACCTTGGGTTGAACTAGAACTGAAGTAGTAGATACGGTGGCCGAGTAGTATGAGCTCATTACGTTTTTGTATTAATGTGTAGTACACAATGTGGCACACCAATTGTAACTATCAATTATTAGTAGATAGTAAAACACGCTACTCATTGTTTTCTAAAGTAGAATATAGAAAACTGAACCACAATGTGACGTCTGGTTGGAGCTGTATTACCCACCTGATTTAACTGCCATCCGGACAGAGCCTGAAATGGCTCTTAAGAGCACGTCAATTGACGAATGCCGAGTAACTTAGGGAACCGGTTGACTTCCAAGACTAGACTATAAATATAGCTCTTGGTGGCTCAGCTGTAACCATGAGTCGCAGCGTGAATTATTCCTTTGGATTCTTCATTAAAACCCACATCGGTGGGCACTTGAGCTAAGTCATAAACCTATTCTGATCGGACTTGCCATTGACGGGAAGGTCATGGTGAAAATTATATATTTGTGTACTAATGATATTTTATTTCTAACTGTTTTCCCACCCTTTCTCGAAAGAAATATCGGTATACCTCCTCTGAATTCTACCTTCCTCATCTCTATCCTACGAGTATAAATATGCGGATGGTTTTTGATTCTATTTTTTGGAGAAAAGAGAGTGTGAGAGAAGGGGGAGGGGCTATACCTGCGGTGGCTTGGAGTAATGACCTTCAACAAGAGATAACAATGTTTTAACATTAAATTCTTATTACAAGTTTTGAAGGCCTTTCTTTAACATAATTGTGGTCGTAAGAGCTTTGAATTTTATAGGGCTTCACAAGCTACTAATTTAGGCGCTGAGAATAAATTAAAAATACATTTTTAATCATCCCGTATGAGGGAGTAAAACCACTAAAACATCTCCCCCCTCTACGTGGATATGGACATTTTCCGGTAAATTTAAGAAAATTAAGTCTCACGGGTGCATTTTATAAGAGTATCCGATTCTAATATTTTAGTAAGATAGTAATATACAGTTAGTAGCAAATTCGATCACAAAGCGCTGTAGTCGATACGTGAGTATAAGAAAATAACTGAAATGTGCTCTATTTTAACTAATTTGATAATTTTTCTGATGTTAATGGTCTTAAGAGAAAGTAAAATGAGCGGAGACTTTAAACTTAGAATATGTCGATTCTATTTAAATAACTTAAAAAAAAAAAACGGAAAATCTGAAATAAAAGTTTTCTGTTGTTTTTTTAATTAGGAAATTAAGCATCTAAATTGTGTCATCCCAAATCTCTACATGTAGGGACTTGAATGGGTAATAATACATGGAGCACTGATAGCTTATTTGATCTAGATAGTTGTTCTTAGAGTGTATTTTATTTGCTTTGTAGACGAATTTACTCCAACCTCCTCAAGCTAAATGTGATCTTCTTCTTGGCCGAAGAAATATTGAAAATGTCCCTCTCACCCCCTCGACTAAGGTATCAAGCGGTAATGAGGGCGTACTCCGGCGTAGAAAGCAGATACTGGGACAGTTAAGAGCGTCCGGACACCACCCGGCCGGTATCTCACACTTCACGGAAATTACAACGCATTACCGCTGCTCTCAGATGCGCACCACATCGACAAACATCGGTGAGACATGTTTAGTTCTTTTTTTCACCACGCTCCACGTCACTACCCTTCCGAGCTACTCACATATTTACACTAAAGGGGTAGGAAAGGATAAGTTAGAAAGAATATTAGGGAAGTGAACCAGCAGTTTCGTGTAGGAAGAATGAAAAACCATTTGGGGGGAGGGGGGGGATACTCAGTACACTCAACAGGAATTTGAATACGTGTCTTCCCGTCATTGTTGAACCAAACCAGGTGAGACTGACGCAAGAGCTCTTATGACCATCGGTGTGTTTGACATGTTCGGTCCAACATGACTTTTTCACTAAATAGAGCGGGAGTATTTATTTTATTTTACTATTTGGCCCATTGACGAATCGTGCGTCGATTTCGCAATGATAACGTTTAAACTGTAGCCTTTAGATAATCGGTTGGCAACCTAAGGCCCGTAGGTTCATTGATTGATAATACTCATGGGAGCGGGGAGTTGGAAAACTCTAAAAAAAAAAAATCCCTCGGTGCGGACCGGAATTTGATTATTTGTACGAAGAATTAAAAAAAACTTTTTTTTTTACCTTAATTTCTTATTATCTCCGCGATTTTTGTATTCGTGAGAAACTTTTATAATATTGGTTGTAAGCAACAATCCAATAAACTGTCTATCTATAAGGGAGACACTTAACCCTCCTAATACCATGGGGTCAATGGAAATCTCAACGCTACTTTGTTGACCTGTATAACATGTGATATATTTTAAAATTCTGAAAAAAATGGACTTTGTTCATTTATCTATTCACTTTGCACTATATGGTTTCAATTCTTTTTTATAAAATTGATAGTATTTTATACCTTTAGTTACAATAAGTACCAAGCTTAAATACGCTTATTTTCTGACCTTATTATACTATACTCGTAAAGGAATTCAGTTTTTAAATACAATATTATTATTAGCACCACGTCTTACTATCCGTTCGGGTTATACGCACTTACGCTAATGTGTAATGCTAGGGTGATTGTGAGATGAAATGGAGGACCTACAGTTTAACGTGGAATCCAAACCACGGTGGAGACCTGGTATTCCCCACATTCACAAGTTGTGATTAAATACAATAAATGCAATCTATTGTGTGGTATTGTAAAGACATTTAAAATCTCAAAAATTTCATTTTTTTTTGCAGCATCTTCAGCATATAAAGGAATGGTAAGACTCATCTTTCTCTTCTGGAGCTAATAGAAGATGCATGGTCGTTTGTTGTTGGTATCTGGTACGTTTTTTCGTAGGCTGCTCAAATCTATTATGAACTTGTGTACTGTAAAAGATGGTCATCAAATTTTCATAGAGTCCAATTTACACTAATATCACCACCAGCTTTGGTGGCCACGGGGTTTAAGCTCTAAGACATCACTCTCGCAATAGACTATACAACGCGATGGCAGGAAGATTGGGGCTCGAACCCCGGTGGGACGTACTGAGGATATTTTAAAATTCTTTTCTACTTTCAGTCCAAGAAAATGTTGGTATATCTTGTTTAAATTTAACCCTGCTCATCCATAACTCACTATCGCACTAGCCCATATGTGTGTAAACTGAATATGTAGAAAGACGCGGTGCTATACAATTAATAATACACCACTATCCTGCTTTGTATGGTTTGGTAGTGCTTAATTGCGGGGACAAAATCAAAACCTGATAAATTGTCTCCAGTAACAAGTATATTCTAGATCCAGGCAGAACTATACAAGATCTTACATTCCACATGAGTACGTCACAGAGGATGATCAGAATATTATGTAATAATCATTCAAGCATTCACAAGGAATAAAATTGATACGTCTATAAAGGTGAATCAGGGTAGTAAAGTGGTCGTGATCTTGAGAATTTTTTGGAGCAAAGTGGAAGAAATACTATTGCAGATACATTTTTCACACGTAGTCTAGCAATAGTGTTGATAAATAAACAACTTACGATGCTAGGAGTAATAAGAAAACATATTTTCAAGCTAGTACAGGAGTTCCTCTCGATTTGTATTTCAGAATTCAACAACAATATTGTACTATCCCAGCCATAGAAATGGAAGAGAGGTGACTCTTTTGAGTACCATAATTTATTCATTTAAAACAAGACAACCTGCCATGATTCTCGACTATAACACAACAAAGTCAGGAGTTGACACTTTGGGTATTTCGATTCAGATGTAGAGTAGATTACCAATTAAATTACAATTAGTCAACCGATGGGGTTATTCTTCATATTTTGGAAATACCCAAAATTATTTCGTTATTTGAATATACCTAAATCAAAATGGAATCGAAAGATAAAGAATTATAGTAGAAGGGTATTTCTCATGGAATAGGATACATCTGTATTATTATTATTATTATTATTATTATTATTACTATTAGCACCACGTCTTACTACCCGTTTGGGTAATACGAACGTACGCTAATGTGTAATGGTAGGGTGATTGTGAGATGAAATGGAGGACCTACAGTTTAACGTGGAATCCGAACCACGGTGGAGGCCTGGCATTCCCCACATTCACAAGATGTCTTGTCAGAGGTGAAGGAAGGGTTTGGTAATCAGATAAATTTATGCCGGGACCGGGGATTGAACCCCGGCCGCGATACATCTGTACGAAAAACGAACAGCAATGAGATGCTACTTCTTAGAAAACAAAAGTAACTCAAAGACTGTAATGATACTGTTTTGGACCCCTCTTATATATTAAAAAGTCATGGATGAAGTGAATTTTTCTTTGATAAACTGTGTATAAAATATCCTTTTAATACTTCATCCATAGACAATCACGCGCTTTTCAGAAGTAATTTCAATAATTGCACAGCAAACTTTATTTTTTATTTAAAATATCAACTACGTAGTATTTAGCAGAATATTGTGACACGCTGGCCCTCTCTACCCAAGAAGGAGCCACATCACCTGTTGCCAGGAGTTTTTCAATTAGTTAGTTTTAACACTGGTGACAAGGGGTCCAAGAGGCAAAGGGTAGGTCATATATAAGCCGCTTGTGTGTATGAATATTATAAATGCCGGTAATATATTAACAGTGCCAGTAACTTAAATCCATAGAGTTCATTAAATATATTAGAAAAAAAAATCACAGAAAAACAACCTGGAATTAAAAATAATAATTATGCATCATATCTTTAGTAACAAAGGTGTAATCATCTAAATAAAACGTGTGCAACGTCAACAGTCTTTCTAATTTCATAATTATAAGCATTATACATAATCAGACTACGTCACCGTGTACAAGTGCGCAGTAAAGCATACAAGCGTCGCCATCTCAAAACAGTGCTCAATTACAGGGCAATATCACAATATTAATCCCGTATAAACATAATTGGCTCCATATCGCGGGTCGAATGATACAATTAACTCAATAACATTTTAATTGGTGCTCATTGTGAACCAAGAACACTTTAATTGGCTCCCAATCACGGGGCATCATTAGTAATAAGATCCGTAACGTTTTAAGAGGTGGAAAGTGTTGAATTTGGGATTGATTGTAAGATACGCATAATTACTAGTGTTGTAAGTGTTCATATTTTATTTTAACCAAAAAACATCCCTTGTATAATAATATTATGTGGATATCTGGTGGAAAAGATCGAGTTATATGTACTATTAAAAAAACTCTCTTTGTAACGGTAGTCAGTTAAGTTATAATCTATGTAATTATTTGATACTTTATAAATAAAAGGACAAACTAGTTTTTATGTTTAAAGTAACATAATTACACACGATTTTAAAATCATGTATTATAATCAGATCATAATTCACTAGTGAAATACAGTATACTTCAAAAAGTGGTGCTGGTGTCTCTACTGACCCCAATGGTGTTTAATCAAACAAATCAAAACAAAAATTCTAGTAATAGGAAGGTTAAATAAAATATTAAGATACATTTTACGTCTTGCGCTACTATAGGATATTCTCCTAAAACACCTCCTTGGGTAAGAAAGTTTATAGAAATCAAATTCTTCACAAGGATTTATTTCACGCAATATATTTCAAAAGTGAAGTAAAATTCAGTAAAAGGAAGACAAGAGAAGATTAATGATGTAGAGTTCAAATGTTTAGTCCATTACCGCAGGGTACGGTAGTTTAGAGATAAACGAGCACAACGTTCTTCCTTCTCCAGCTTTTTTTTTGAGGCGGGGGGGAGGGGGGTAGGTATCACTTCTGACCGTTGATTTTTTTTCTCTGCAAGGGGGCGTGCCCCCATGGTGAAGTGAGGACTTATATGACAGGCCTGGTGCCGCCATCTGTCGGAGGAGTGACGCGGCCTGTTGAGAAGTGGAAGACCATATATTACCTGTCCTTGCTTGTGGCCGGTCGGTTGGTCACGTGACAAGAGAACGGATCGTTGGGACAGGCAGGAGTAAAATGTAGGAATATGGGTGAGAAAACCCTGCTACTTTGGTGTAGACATAGGCGTCGTTAGAATGACAGCTCTGGGAGGGAGCGAGTTCAATAAATAAATTATCCTCAAATTAAGCTATTACTTTGTTTACAAATGTACCATTCTTGTAGCACAGACATTATATACCGTAGTGAGAATCTAATTTAGGATTTAATATAACGAGTTACCTTATTTCTTCAGTTTTGACAGTGACCTATCAGAAATCAAGGTTATACCTTGATGTTCAAGGTCATTCGAATACAAATGGAAATATCTTAACATCAAACACCTTAGTGTTAATTAAAGATCCCACGCTGCTACAAAACCCTTACGACCATGTACCTACTAAAACTGATGTAGTGTCGCCCTTGTTATTTTGTATTCATTAGCTCATAGATCAGCCCCCCCCCCCCATGAGTCAAATTTGTGTTCTACCAAATCAACAGGAAGATGCCATTTTATAAATTTGTTATATATGCATATGGCGTGGCTAAGACGTGTCACGATATTACATTATAAAAAATGTCAATACCATAATAATATTCAAGATTACGTCAAAAACTAATTTATCTTCTATATGTGTGATTTGGTTGTTTACTCACTCGTTCCATTTCAAATGTCCGAAATGTTTATTTATACGATTAAATGTAATAAAAAAAAAGACAAACTCTTTTAAAATGGAAACATGCCAAGTTAATTTCGTGTAAGTGACATCCCAAGAATGAGGATAAATGATCATAAAGTGGATGAAAAAAATAGGGGGTTTCAGGATTTTATTTGTGAAAATAGTAGTTTCACTCAATTTTTTTTATTGTATTAATAAATAATTTCCTAAGATTACTGACACAAAAACACTTTTTCAATCTAACAAAAGATTAGCTATATATTACAATCATCAGATCTTCAACAAAAGAGATTGACAAAAGTAATGTCATACTTAAGGCGAAAGATACGACCAGTTTAGTTTGAAATTATAATCATAGATGGCAGTGCATTCCATCCGTAGAAAATTCAAAAATATGTTTATTTCCTGCTTTCACTAAAAGAGTGCATTATTTAAAAAAAATCCCCTTAGTTTATGATGGGTGGAAGTCCTGTACTGAGTCTCTTTCGAACGTTTCACGTCTCATTGTTAACAAAAGGATTGCGCGCAGTTTAATGCGGGTAGCATCCTCCTGCGATAACAGAGAGCAATAAGCACGCAACAGCTAACGTTAACCTGGTCCCGGGGGTTAATGGTTAGTGTTCAAGCCAGGCTACGTACAGTGGCGCGCCCATCTTAGCTTGGATTAGCGAGAGCAGGAGGACACACGGATAGTTTGAAATAGTGACTATAGAGACGCTGCGGTGAAGTCGTTACTGTAAAATTGGAGTTCGGAAGAAACATTCTCTCTTAGGTTTGATTTAAATAGATTTAATTAACTAACATTTTCAATTAAATTATATATTTAATTAAATATTGACCTATAGCTTGTAGCTTAGTATATAATTAGTTCACTACCCGGAGCTTGTAGTTACCCTCACATCACAAGTTTAGTTCATACGTTTGCCGTTAGGGTAAAATAAAGCGTCGTGAAGCACGACTTACTTATACTTTAACTCATCTTCAATCCTACTGATATAGCAGTCTACTCCTAAATTACATTCAAATATTTATTTAAGTAAATGATAAAATTATATAGGGCCTATAATACTTACTAAGTTTAGATCTTTTAATAATCCATAATATATTAAGTTTGAGGAAGAGAAAAACAGTAACGTTAATCCGAAGACTCAAACATAAATATATCTATCTATCTTATTTACAGCTTTGCTCGAGTTGCCAACTAACAACCACACACGTTTTACAATAGTGTATTTATCGTAACATATCTAGGTATGTCTATGAAACTTGCCTTCACAGACATGGCAGTCGGAAGGATGTTTGAACTTTATAGTATGAAAATGTAATGTTAGACTTATAAAGCAGTGTCTCTAATGTCATTTAGAAAATAATTTAGTATTTAAAATTCTTCCTTAGTCAAATTTTCTTCGGACAGAACTGGCTCATATCGTGAGTCTGGAAAGTAATCTTCAAGAATGGCCGTTTCCATTCCCCCTTATTTCCAGTGAATTCTGAATTCTGTTGTGGGATCTTTCCTCTAGAGAGGATTCAAAAGGAGGTTTAAACATCACCCATATTGGGACATCCGGCCCCATTCCATCCTACCCCTTCTTTCAGTCTCTAGTGTCGAATAAACCCGCTTCGCCTCTTGGGTTTTACGACTGCAACATGCAACATTACGCTCGCACGTGTTTGTTGGGGAAAAGCTGGTCCCACACTTCAGGTCAGTTATGAACCTGTAGGTAGAGGCTCGATCTTAGACCAGGGCACTAGATACATTAGGTAAAGTTTATCCCTGATTACTGGGATATGTCTGAACAGAACGGTCAAATCTTCTCAATTCCACATCTCTTATTACTAAGTTTATGTTATGTAGAATGCCACACTAATCTCTTTAATATATTTGAACAAAACGATCCAATCTGATGCAATCCACGTACCTTTATTACGGAGCTTACACTTATTATGGACAAAACCCGTTCAAATGGATAAGCTGAGATTTTATATTATATAATTATGTGCCCAAACAAGAATTAAATCTGTGATACCCAAATTTTAAGTCCAGTGGACTAAGGCTCATATAGTCTTTTTTGCTTATGATGGAGAGGCTGAGGTTTGAATCCCAGGTGAAAGTACTGAGAGTATTTTTCACCAAATGGTTTCTCACTCTTCCTCCAAATAAATGCGGCTACATTTTCGCTGTATATTATTCCTTTCTCATCTTTAACCCATCAGTTTATAGCCTGAATTAGTAGTAGACCTATATATTTGTAGGAGGGAGGGGTGAGAGGAACTTTTGAGATTTGGCTAGACGCATCAATGTTCTACTAACCTAACTACAGTATGGCACGTATTCCTCCATACAAACAGTAACTATGGAGTCTTGGGCGAAGTAAATGGAGTAATGTGGATTGTAAAAGTCGCCAAGCAGTTCATTTGGCCGAGAAGTAGTGTTAGGCCAAACTCCCGGACCGAATGTCGGTCTGATCACAGTTTTACAATTTATAAGTTACAGTGGATTATTTTTGAATTGCGTCCAGGATAACTACGTTTAAATACCCTAACGGTGTACATAAGAGGAAGATGAAATTTAAAGCTTCTTCACTACACTCACTCAGCATTCATACCCCGACCTACCTGCCAATGGAAACCAGACTAAACGAGATAGACTTACAGTCCGTGTTCCCATCGATCCATAAAAACAGTTTTGAAATAAATACACATAAATATTTTCAAAGTAAAAAGTTTTTTTAAAGTAATTCAATAACATTTTGTATCTTATTTTAAAGTATTGTAAGGGTCTCAACTTAGTGTTTAAGAATAACGCTCTCGATCTATATACTATCTGTCACTGATGGTAAGTGTAGATAGCTACTGAGGTGTCATTGATAAAGTATATTACTGGTATACTGGCATTATTCGGTGGAGACCTTGGGAAGACGCTAATTGCTCAGTAATTATTCAACTGACAATTGCTAACCAAGTATTACCCCACCTTCTCTTGTGTAAGGGTCCATCCAACTCCTTGATTGAATCAGGTAATTAAGAGGCTCACGGGAGGAGACCTGAGGCCAAGAGGTTGTGAGAAAGAAGAAGGGGTCCACTGGTAGCTGTCGAGTGACAGAGACGGCAAGGTGATTGACGCGGGAGCCAATGGTCCATGACGGGAATGTAGGTGGACATGAGAAAATAAAAGTTTTTTTTGCAATTTTTATATCAAAATAAAAAAAATATTGCTCCAGTAGAAACATAATGTTAAATTTCCTTCACATGGTGACCTAGAAATTTATTGATTATCTGTCATGAGCATAGCGGCATTAGATGACAAACTTTTTAAATGAAGAGAAAAAGTTGTCATTAAATTCCAGGACACTCTTGACATATATTCCAAGGATGTTGACATCACCATGGGGAGAAAATCAACCCTTTAGTTTTTACTGGAGAAATGTTGTATTTGTTTTGACCAAAAAGAGTTTTGGTATAAAAACTGCAAAAACGCTTAACTTTTCTCGCACTCCCTACAATCTAGCCTTAAGAATCAGTTGTACCACCAGCGTCGATGATGTTTAGGAGCGATTCAGCTGCGCTGAGTAATTGGGATGACCTACTAGTGACCCGGATACTATTAAGTCTAGAATAACCCTCGTGGCTCGCTATCGCCCTGTCTCTTCCAGCTCTGTACCTATCCATCTGACCTACTGGTGACCCGAATACTAGTAGGTCTAGTAGAAACCTCGTGGCTCGCTATCACCCTGTCTCTTCCAGCCCTGTAACTATCCATCTGACCTACTGGTGACCCGAATACTAGTAGGTCTAGTAGAAATCTCATGGCTCGCTATCTCCATGTCTCTTCCAGCCCTGTAACTATCCATCTGACCTACTGCTGACCCGGATACTACTTAGGTCTAGTAGAAACCTCGTGGCTCGCTATCTCCATGTCTCTTCCAGCCCTGTAACTATCCATCTGACCTACTGCTGACCCGGATATTAGTAGGTCTAGTAGGAACCTCGTGGCTCGCTATCTCCATGTCTCTTCCAGCTCTGTAACTATCCATCTGACCTACTGCTGACCCGGATACTAGTAGGTCTAGTAGAAACCTCGTGGCTCGCTATCTCCCTGTCCATTACAGCTCTGTAACAATCCATCTGACCTACTATCCCTGTAATACAATAAACCAGTCTTGTAAAACTTATATATCAACTTGTAACTGATCCACCCCCAATAACTCCCCAATCAGCCCAGTGATACACTTTTTTTTTAAGTTTATTAAGACAAGGATGTATGAAATCTTCTAGGAATTAACAGATATAGCTATTACCGAATGATTTAAAACATATTTAATTTGGTAATAATAGCTACAGTGTATTTATGTGATTTACAATCACTAGATGAATATAATATCATCGATTAGGTTTAATCATAAAGTATGTTTTGTTTTATAAAGTCCAAAGAGCTCCTTAAAGTTGCACTATCACTCTGCCTACCTTATCGTTTATTAATGCGCATAGTCGTATAACTAACAACGTGCAAGCGGGGAAGTATTTTAATCAGTCGGTTTAATCTCTGTTCTTTATTGAACTATTCTAGCCCTATCTTCCTGGAACATTATTACGTTCCACCAGAACTCATAACAGTTTAAAACTACCATATGTAATGATGGAACTTCATGAGGGTAGAGAACGGAGGGAGAGCGGTAATATTTTGTAACCTGTAAACTAGATGCTAAGAGAGACAGAAAGAGAGAGAGGAAAAGCACGTATTCCCCCCCTTCCGTTACCCATCTTACCACCTATCATTGATGTATGCATTTTAATTTCTTCAAGCGTGCAGCGATTATAAAGGCCAAATTTAGATAAAATATACCAGTATATGAGTGAAGGGAGGGCGGTATAGCCATTTTATGAAAAACACCTTCAGTACACCCAGATGGGAATAATGATCCCCAACATCTCCGCTACAGGCAAACCAGACTAGATGGGCCTGAAATCTAGTCCGCGTGCCCACCGATGTGGGTATGGTGTCAACTTGGTTTGGAAAGAACAAATTAATTTCAAAAGCGTTACTAATGGAAATTAACTTGTAAACATAAAGTTAGTGAGTGAGGTTTAAACACTCATTACTGATTTGCCTAAAAATAAAAAATAAGCAAATTTGAGATTAATATTCCAAAAGTTTATTTAAATTAGTTTTAATAATATTTATGAGTGTAAAAGGGTAAAGACCCCCGTTGTTACATTAAAACCTTGGATATTGCGGGCTAGCCTTGTGTATAACATTTTTGTATAGCACGTCTTACTACCCATTCGGGTTAAACGCATATATTATATTTACGCTAATGTATTACGGATGCATGAGGTTAAATTAATAGGAAATGTACCCAAATTTGCGTAGAAAGAGGTTGGAAAACTATTTAAGAAAAACAACACTCAGTACACTCGACCGAGATTCGAACCCCGATTTCTCCGTCATAGGCAGTCTAGTCAGTTATGAGAGTGATGCCTTAGAGTCTTAGAACATGCACCCACCAAAGTTGGTTAAGTACATGTTAACTTAGGTAATAGTGGGTTAACCTTGCAAACAGCAGGATACATTTTATAACTGCCGGTTAATCTGGGAAATTGAAAAAGTTATTGGGCTCATGATCTATCATTGTTATTGTTATTATTTTGGGGTGGTTAACGTGTACTTTTTAAATAGACTAAAATAGTATTGTCCAGATGATAATATATATTTTTGATGGTTACATTTTTTTTATTAAATCTACTTTTTAGATATTAATACGTTAAGTCTGTGAATGTTAGCTATAACTTTTGAGAGATGGTATCAATACCAAAATAACCAACTAATAATATGATAGAATGTTTCCAATGTTGACCACTCCTTATATTTTTGAAATGGTTCTTCCTACCAAAATAATTGTACTGTATATCAGTAGACGACTGACAATATAACTTAATTCTAGAGAAAAAAACAATATCCAGTAATTTACTTATCACTTCATTACTGTGAAAATAATAAAAAGAAGAAAAGTCCCCATTTTACCAGTAATACATTTTTTTACTCTACTGAGAATCGAATCTGGGATCTTGAGCTCAGTATGCAGACGCGTTAATGACTGAAATAAGGAACAGGAACTCGTAGTATGTTGCCAAGATAATCTATTGCCTCCCCCTCAATATACATTTGACACAAAATGATACAGTGAATCTATGGCCACGTTGACTAAGACATTAAGATCGAATATGGCATACTTTCCCGGCAATAGTGAGGCCGTTGTTCAAATCACGGATGGATGCACTGAGGCTGGTTTTCCTTCAATATTTTCCTACTCCCCTACTCGGAAATGAGAATACATTTCTTCAAAATTCAGCCTTCCTCATTACTTACCTATTAATGTGATTAGTGCAACTAATAATAAGTGAGATGGGGTTGGAAAAACGTATATATATATATATATATATATATATATATATATATATATATATATAT
>CABFVX010002708.1:24728-72989 GCA_902151425.1 Timema shepardi | reverse complement strand
TATATATATATATATAAAATCTATAGTGATAACCTCTTTGGTTTAGTGGTCAGCTTTCCTGGCTACAGATTTAGAAGTCCCGGGTTAAATCCCCGGTGCTTTCAGACTTTTCTGTGAAGCAGCCAGTCTGGTACCGAGTCTACTCGATCACTTGACGACGATTGAGTAGTTACTTGAATAAAGAATTAGCAGATTCGTTCCAAAAATTGATAATAATTGCTGGAAGAGTTCGTTGTTCTGACTACATGATAAACTCTATCCACAAATGTTGGCAATACCTTCGCAAAAATACGGTGACCACTCTGTCGGTATAGCTCGCTTGTGGACTGATGTCATGAAATTAAATTGTATAATCTATAAATACTTTCTCATACATTAGCGCAAATATGTGGAAAGCTCGATAATAGCACATAAAAATGAATGTACTGAGAGCATGTTTGTGAATCACCTTCATAGGTCAAGTGGGAAAAAGAATGAGAGCGAACAGCTCACAAAGCAAATCTATATCTGAAAACATTCCACGGGACCTTGGTCAACTATTCTAAATACAAATACTGAATTATTTGACTTTGAAACTATGATAGGCTCTTCTATTCACACAGCCAGAGTAGAAACGAACATTTTCCAGTAAATGTTAAACTGGAAGATCAAATGATTGAACCCCAGAAAAAGGGAATGTATTCATAAAGACTTTGACATTAACATATCTGATATACAGTAGCCCCAGTTAGTGACACATTCAAACACCAAGCGCTGTAGTAGCTATGTGAGCTTAAGAAGAGAACTAGAATCGCTGTCGTTGCTTTATTGTAACTCATTTGATAATTTGTCTGGTGTTAAACGTCCTTGGGACGAATACAATTATTGAAGTAGAAACTTTAAGCTCGGGACATCATTCGTTCTATCTGTACGGATGGAAAATGTTCATAAGATAATTAAAATGAAAGTTTCTGTGAAAATTGTCATCTCATATTTTCCTCCCAAGAGGTAGCCTTTTGTCTTTTGTAAATCGAGGAAATATAAAACACTTGTAAACGATTAAAAAAAATACCTTCCATTTATCTTTGAAATATTAAACCAAACACAAAAGGAATCTAAAACAATCTACGGGCTGTCTAAGATAAACCCCTCCCGCCCTGCGCCATCTTGCCTAACTTATTCCTAAGTTACGCACGGCGATATATTTCCCCTCTGACACCAGAGTCCGACGTTTTGATCCACCCGAATCTTCTCTCTTCTTTCGATTTGTTTGGGGTCTTCTCCCCAGGATAACAAACCCAACACGAGGTGGAAGAGGACACCTCTCCTTTAGTGTTCAATAGGCATGTATATATGTATATATATATATATATATATATATATATATATATATATAAATAAGTGGCGTGGAGCATGATCTTTATTTTTGGTGGGGCCAGGTCAATGGCAATGATTACCGGCTTACCGACAATGATTTTTTCTAACAACGTGTTAACATATTAAATTAAATTCATTTAAGTTTTCATAATTTTTAAAAATCACTAGAATTACAAAATCGCTAAACAAATATGCAAACAGAAAGAACAAAAGTTGGGGGCGTTTGTCCCTTAATGCCAGTTCATGAGTACCACAGTATTTTAAACATTATATTAATCTTCCTAGTATATGCCTACTTTGACACCTGTTCATTGTGTTTTTGAACTGTCATTTTGACCATGGAATCTTACTGTAATGCAATATTTATTGTTCTAAATGTTTCAAACTTAAATGCATTTTCCAAATGATTCGCACATTTCTCGTGATTTTTAATTCTTTTATTTAAATGTTTACAATCCCTACAGCCTACCGTTGTCCACAACCCCTCATTGCCAAATAATAAACAATTAAAACAATATAAGCTCTGCTTTTATTTACTCACAGTTAATCACAATTGTTTACCTAATCAAGAATTAGAAAAAAGTTTTACTGTTGACATCCACCCGCATAAATGTAAGGTCATTAGACTTATGTGCTCCTAACCGTTTACTTTCCAGTCTTTATCACAGTTTTAATGAAGAAAATTGCTTTTTTTTATAGAGAGTCTGCTTTATTAATTTTAATTAATGATTTTCACACGTCATCTTAGTTCTAGGGTCTTAACACATACTAAAACACAGTTACATAGGCGAAAAAACAAAATATAGACCACCTTTATCGTATAGCGGGCTAGTTCAGACTGGCCCCATTCCCTAGTGTAAAGCTGGAAGCGGAATGGTAGGGGGATTGACCTTACTGGATATCTAACATTGGGTGTGGCTTCTCTGGCCTTGCCGAGCTTCTATATTAGGTCACTCTAGTGCTGGTACAGTCATGACGTTTGAAACAAGGAATGAATAATCTTGACTTGGATACTGTATAACGAATCCAATAATTCGCTGCATGTAGATAATGGTGTTACACTTCAGATTCATATTTTTTTACTAAATATTTCATAGAATAAAAAGAAATAGAGAAAAATATATTTTCTAAGTAAAAAAAAGTTGGAGAAATGTTGGTGGTCCCTGGCACCTGTGGCCCCTAGGAATGGGGCGAACTCTGAAGTGAATAATATCAATGGTGGAGTCGTTCAATGTACTACTCAAAGGAATATCTAGCAAAGTGATACAAATCCAGACACCGATTAAAATTTTAAAACTAGGTCTATAGCTACCCTCCAGATAGTACTAGTACAACTGAGGGTAGAGATCAACATATTTTCGATTAATACTTTCCTTCAAGGTCACCTCTTGTTTGGGAAGGGAAATAAAATGAAAAGGAGACGCTCACTGACCACCAGAGAAACATCTACTATGGCTGGAAAACACCAGTGGCTCTGGTGGAGAGGTGCCGGCGCACTCATTATCTGACCACTCAGGCATCGGGGGGGATGACAGGTATGACTTATCAGTCAGTAAATTTAAACCCAAGAATTTAACAATATATACACTTTTCCATACAATTACCTATAGTAAATTGTTTAAAAATACATAGACAGAGACAAAACGGTTGATTTATCGCTCAAATCCAAGGGAAATAACCGAATTATTGACAGTGATCCACTTTTGGCTTAAAATTAAATATATTTTTTTTCTATAAATTAAATTATTTCTACGTGTATGGGTGCTTAAACATATATGTAATTACAGTACATATTTATTGAGATAAAGAAATGTCTGCTAAAGGTTATTTTACTGCCCTATACAATTATTAGTTTGTGAATAATTTAGTTATTTAAATAGATTATTGTGTTCAAAATAACAGTGATATTCCTAAAGCCTAACTAGATACGTTAATGGTTGCTAGCCTATATAATATAATTGTATTAAAAGGTTCTCTGTAAATCCTTTATAGCAAAGATATTCCCAAAATGATGTATAACTTAAACCTATTTCAAGACAATCCTGAAATTTTGCACTGTCTTTCTCTACCTAGTTCAACACAATATAACTAAATTTATGATCAGTCAGACTGGAGTGTCGAGTTTTGTTATACACGTGGACAGAATTAAATGTTGAGTTTTGCTACACGCGGACAGAATGAAGTGTTGAGTTTTGCTATACATGCGGACAGAATGAAGTGTTGAGTTTTGCTATACACGAGTACAGAATGAAGTGATTAGTTTTGCTATACACGAGTACAGAATTAAGTGTTGAGTTTTGCTATACACGTGGAGAGAATGAAGTGTTGAGTTTATCTATACACAAGGACAGAATGAAGTGTTGAGTCTTGCTATACACGCAGACAGAATGAAGTGTTGAGTTTTGCTATACACGCGGACAGAATGAACTGTTGAATTTTGCTATACACGAGTACAGAATTAAGTTTTGAGTTTTGCTATACACGCGGACAGAATGAAGTGTTGAGTTTTGCTATACACGCGGACAGAATGAACTGTTGAGTTGTGCTATACACGAGTACAGAATTAAGTTTTGAGTTTTGCTATACACGCGGACAGAATGAAGTGTTGAGTTTTGCTATACACGCGGACAGAATGAACTGTTGAGTTTTGGTATACACGAGTACAGAATTAAGTTTTGAGTTTTGCTATACACGCGGACAGAATGAACTGTTGAGTTTTGCTATACACGCGGACAGAATGAAGTGTTGAGTTTTGCTATACACGTGGACAGAATGAAGTGTTTAGTTTTGCTATACACGAGTACAAAATTAAGTGTTGAGTTTTGATATACACGAGAACCGAATGAAGTGTTGAGTTTTGCTATACACGTGGACAGAATGAAGTGTTGAGTTTTGCTATACACGAGTACAGAATTAAGTTTTGAATTTGTAATACACGAGGACAGAATGAAGTGTTGAGTTTTGCTATACACGCGGACAAAATGAAGTGTTGAGTTTTGCTATACACGTGGACAGAATGAAGTGTTTAGTTTTGCTATACATGAGTACAGAATGAAGTGTTGAGTGTTGGTATACACGAGTACAGAATTAAGTTTTGAGTTTTGTAATACACGCGGACAGAATGAAGTGTTGAGTTTTGCTATACACAAGTACACAATTAAGTTTTGAGTTTTGTAATACACGTGGACAGAATGAAGTGTTGAGTTTTGCTATACACGAGTACAGAATGAAGTGTTGAGTTTTGCTATACACGAGTTCAGAATGAAGTTTTGAGTTTTGTAATACACGTGGACAAAATGAAGTGTTTAGTTTTGCTATACACGTGAACAGAATGACGTGTTTAGTTTTGCTATACACGAGTACAGAATGAAGTGTTGAGTTTTGCTATACACGAGTACAGAATTAAGTTTTGAGTTTTGCTATACACGCGGACAGAATGAAGTGTTGAGTTTTGATATACACGCGGACAGAATGAAGTGTTGAGTTTTGCTATACACGAGTACAGAATTAAGTTTTGAGTTTTGTAATACACGCGGACAGAATGAAGTGTTGAGTTTTGCTATACACGAGTACAGAATTAAGTTTTGAGTTTTGTAATACACGCGGACAGAATGAAGTGTTGAGTTTTGCTATACACGAGTACAGAATTAAGTTTTGAGTTTTGTAATACACGCGGACAGAATGAAGTGTTGAGTTTTGCTATACACGAGTACAGAATTAAGTTTTGAGTTTTGTAATACACGCGGACAGAATGAAGTGTTGAGTTTTGCTATACACGAGTACAGAATTAAGTTTTGAGTTTTGTAATACACGCGGACAGAATGAAGTGTTGAGTTTTGCTATACACGTGGACAGAATGAAGTGTTGAGTTTTGCTATACACGAGTACAGAATTAAGTTTTGAATTTGTAATACACGAGGACAGAATGAAGTGTTGAGTTTTGCTATACACGCGGACAAAATGAAGTGTTGAGTTTTGCTATACACGTGGACAGAATGAAGTGTTTAGTTTTGCTATACATGAGTACAGAATGAAGTGTTGAGTGTTGGTATACACGAGTACAGAATTAAGTTTTGAGTTTTGCTATACACGCGGACAGAATGAAGTGTTGAGTTTTGCTATACACGCGGACAGAATGAAGTGTTGAGTTTTGCTATACACGTGGACAGAATGAAGTGTTGAGTTTTGCTATACACGAGTACAGAATTAAGTGTTGAGTTTTGCTATACACGAGTACAGAATGAAGTGTTGAGTTTTGCTATACACGTGTACAGAATGAAGTGTTGAGTTTTGGTATACACGAGTACAGAATTAAGTTTTGAGTTTTGCTATACACGCGGACAGAATGAAGTGTTGAGTTTTGCTATACACGCGGACAGAATGAAGTGTTGAGTTTTGCTATACACGTGGACAGAATGAAGTGTTGAGTTTTGCTATACACGAGTACAGAATTAAGTGTTGAGTTTTGCTATACACGAGTACAGAATGAAGTGTTGAGTTTTGCTATACACGTGTACAGAATGAAGTGTTGAGTTTTGCTATACACGAGTACAGAATTAAGTTTTGAGTTTTGTAATACACGCGGACAGAATGAAGTGTTGAGTTTTGCTATACACGCGGACAGAATGAAGTGTTGAGTTTCGCTCTACACTGGGACAGAATGAAGTGTTTAGTTTTGCTATACACGAGTACAGAATGAAGTGTTGAGTGTTGCCATACACGAGTACAGAATTAAGTTTTGAGTTTTGTATTACACGCGGACAGAATGAAGTGTTGAGTTTTGCTATACACATGTACACAATTAATTTTTGAGTTTTGTAATACACGTGGACAGAATGAAGTGTTGAGTTTTGCTATACACGAGTACAGAATGAAGTGTTGAGTTTTTCTATACACGAGTACAGAATGAAGTGTTGAGTTTTGCTATACACGTGGACAGAATGAATTGTTTAGTTTTGCTATAAACGAGTACAGAATTAATTTTTGACTTTTATAATACACGCGGACAGAATGAAGTGTTGAGTTTTGCTATAAATGAATACAGAATTAAGTGTTGAGTTTTGCTATAAACGAGTAAAGAATGAAGTGTTGAGTTTTGCTATACACGTGGACAAAATGAAGTGTTTAGTTTTGCTATACACGAGTACAGAATTAAGTGTTGAATTTTGCTATATATACGAGTACAGAATTAAGTTTTGAGTTTTTTAATACACGCGGACAGAATGAAGTGTTGAGTTTTGCTATACACAAGTACACAATTAAGTTTTGAGTTTTGTAATACACGCGGACGGAATGAAGTGTTGAGTTTTGCTATACACGAGTACAAAATGAAGTGTTGAGTTTTGCTATACACGAGTACAGAATTAAGTGTTGAGTTTTGCTATACACGCGTACAGAATGAAGTGTTGAGTTTTGCTATACACGTGGACAGAATGAAGTGTTTAGTTTAGCAATACATGAGTACAGAATTAAGTGTTGAGTTTTGCTATACACGCGGACAAAATGAAGTGTTGCGTTTTGCTATACACGCGGACAGAATGAACTGTAGAGTTTTGCTATACACGTGGACAGAATGAAGTGTTGAGTTTTGCTATACACGAGTACAGAGTTAAGTTTTGAGTTTTGTAATACACGCGGACAGAATTAAGTTTTGAGTTTTGTAATACACGCGGACAGAATTAAGTGATGAGTTTTGCTATACACGAATACAGAATTAAGTTTTGAGTTTTGTAATACACTCGGACAGAATGAAGTGTGGAGTTTTTCTATACACGAGTACAGAATGAACTGTTGAGTGTTGCCATACACGAGTACAGAATTAAGTTTCGAGTTTTGTAACACACGCGGACAGAATGAAGTGTTGCGTTTTGCTATACACGCGGACAGAATGAACTGTTGAGTTTTGCTATACACGTGGACAGAATGAAGTGTTGAGTTTTGCTATACACGAGTACAGAATTAAGTTTTGAGTTTTGTAATACACGCGGACAGAATGAAGTGTTGAGTTTTGTAATACACGCGGACAGAATTAAGTGTTGAGTTTTGCTATACACGAATACAGAATTAAGTGTTGAGTTTTGCTATACACTCAGACAGAATTAAGTGTTGCGTTTTGCTATACACGCGGACAGAATGAACTGTTGAGTTTTGCTATACACGTGGACAGAATAAAGTGTTGAGTTTTGCTATACACGAGTACAGAATTAAGTTTTGAGTTTTGTAATACACGCGGACAGAATTAAGTTTTGAGTTTTGTAATACACGCGGACAGAATGAAGTATTTAGTTTTTCTATACACGCGGACAGAATGAACTGTTGAGTTTTGCTATACACGTGGACAGAATGAAGTGTTGAGTTTTTCTATACACGCGGACAGAATGAAGTGTTGAGTTTCGCTATACACGAGTACAGAATTAAGTTTTGAGTTTTGTAATACACGCGGACAGAATGAAGTGTTGAGTTTCGCTATACACGTGGACAGAATGAAGTATTTAGTTTTGCTATACACGCGGACAGAATGAAGTTTTGAATTTTGCTATACACGCGGACAGATTGCAATGTCGAGTTTTGATAATCACGTGGACATATTGCAATGTCGAGTGTACCTATACACGCAGACAGACTGGGGTTCCAAGTGAAGCTATGCACGTGCACATATTTATATGTAGAGTGTACTATTGAGCCTGACGCGAATTAGACTGCAATGTGCAGACACAGGCGTGGTAGATAGTTATTACTACTCCCCTCCATTAATCATGACGTCAATAGAGATCCACCGTGCCTAAGGGGTTGGGCTATATATAGTTATCAAGATTCCCCTTCCTCTCCTCCATTGAACTAGGCACAAATCATGCTGCACTATGCAAATAGGGCTGAGATGAATTTTCTCCGTGTAAATAGGGGTGGGGTCACTAGTTATTAAGACCAGGCTACTTCCATCCTCACAACCTGACTACAATTAGGTTGCCCTGGAGTATATCACCCTCCCATCTTTGCGGTTAAATAATCCAGTGTGATGCATTAGGTGACATCCAACCAGCACAGGAAACTACGTTACTGACATCACGTAGATTTGAAAACAGCGTACGTAACAACGTGGATCACTAGAGCGGTTAGTTCTCTGCGGTTCAGTGACATTATGACTTACTGACGTGTTGGAATAGTGTACATGTGATGGGGCAAGAGGCTACGTACTTAAGTGGTTTGATTGCCATTCTAATAATTTTGTAAAACGATTTTTTGTAAAAAAAACAACAATAAAACTACTTTTATTTTTGGACTGCGTCTTAGCCGTTTAGGCCGGGAATGGCAAATCTATGGCACGATTTGATTACCATGATGACAGCAACAAAATAAACATTAAATAACACTTTTCCTGAAGTTGTAATCTTTTTTGAGGTCTATAATGTTTCGACAGCCACGTCACTATACATTTTTCTTCTTTAAAATGCAGGTGTTATTAAAATATTTACAATTTAGTTCGAGTATTTTTTTATCACCGCATCTTACTAACTGTTCAGGCTATACATATATATTATAATTATTCTAATGGGGTAGACATGAATAAGGAAGCATTTTAGAGGTAATTTACCCGCATTTTCGTGGAAGGAGCGTGGGAAACCATTTAGGAAAAACCACACTCAGTAGGCCCGACCGAGACTATAACCCCGATAACAGCAGAGAAGTCTAACACGAGAGTGACGCCTTAGACCATTCGGCCATTTAATCTGATGAGTTATTTACTATAATTCATAATATTTGGTCATTTTTATTTTAAAATACCCATTTAAAAAACATGAATAAGGGGTGGCACATTAGTTAAGGGCGTTACACGAGTAGGGCATTTTATGAGTTTGGAAATCCCGCATTTTTGAAGAAGTGGTTTTATATTTTTAAATATGGTTTTCACCAAAATGTAGGCGAAAGCTATGAACAGGTCCATATATAGCTATAACGTTTAAATTTTATGTTTAAATTAAGAAAATTCAACTACGCTTTACACCGATATTTGTACTTCTGAGATTAAAGTAAAATGGTAGAGACCTATAACTAGCTTTCCTCTATCAAATAAATTCATGTTTTGATAGGGTCACAACAGAACAATTTGAAGCAAATGCGGAATTGTTTTTTAAGATCTTATATAAGCTACCATATATCTTTATAAAAAAACTTTATACTTAAAGTTTAAACTCTTTTAGCAGGTCAAAACTTACGCCTACATTTATTTGAAAACAATTTTAAGAAATGTCAAACCACTTGGTAAATAATCCAGGATTTCGAAACAGCTGTAATGCTTTCAGTGCTCCCCATACAACACCCTTCTACCTATTTACATTTTTGTAATGCTGAGATAAGGATGGGGCAGAATTTAGTGGATGCGCAACTACATTTGAGTAAAAGGTAACTGGTAATTTGTTTTAACCCCACCCAATACACCCAGCTGGAGATCAAACTCTGATCTCCACGACAAACTACAAACGTGACAGGAATGGCGCCTTCATATGCACTGGTATTTAGTTGCACTTGTTCAAAGATTAATGCATCCATGACAAGATTTAAACAAATTGTGAATAAAACCTTCTTGGTTACTTAATCATTTAGTGGTAAATGGTAGCAATGGTTGTATATAGATTTGGTAAGAAACTATTGGTGGGCACGTGCATGGTGTTTAATCGTCAGGCTCATTTAGTCTACTGTGGTTGGTCGATGAAGGATCGGGTTTATAAGTATGAAGGTGTTTTTCCCTAGATTTTTTTACCATTTTCACCCCACACGACAGCGTGTATATTTTTTCTAAAGCTTACGTTTCTCAGATTTGTTCCATTAGTGTAATTAAATTCGTATAGCCCTCATTGGTATTAAAAAAGAAACCAAAACTACATCTAGAAAAGTAAACAATTTATGAATTAATAATTCTCTGGGGCTCGTCACAGGTATTATTTATGTAAATGATAGCAAATACTAGGAATATTCACCCTCATCATACTATTCCATTATGTTATAGTTAGTTATAGATTAACTCCCTCAGAGTTTTAACTGAAAGCCTACTACTAATAACAACTATTATTAATAATTTAAGTTTCCTTTATTACAGTGCTAACAAACAGCCACGTACCTATTATATAGGCCAATAGTGAAAAATACATAAAATACAGTAACAGATATAATAATCATTATTTGAAATGAATTAATTATTGTTATACTAGCTTTTACCCGTCACAGTTCTAACTGTAAATAATTTTGCCGTTTGATGCTATCTTTACTTGAATATTTTAATTTTCACTTTTAAATATTTCGTAGTCAAAGAAATATAGATTATTTAGGTTATCGATTATTAATTTTCTAAATGTTTTTTATAATTAGTAAGATAAATAAATAAATAAATGAATTAATATTTTTTGCAAACTACATAGCAAAAATCACATTATATTTATTATTTATTCGTATGAAACTACGTTACACTAATTACAAAGTTTGTTATGAACAGATCTTGACTAACTTTAAAAAATTGTGATGTAAAGTAATATAAAGCTAGTAATATTTTAATTATAATCACATTCATATTTACTCTTAAAATTAAATTAAAATTGCAATATATCACTTATCTCTTATATACGAAAAGATTAAACATTAGTATTGTAGAATTAATGTAAAATCAAAGGTTGGGAATAGTCCTTTATGTTATTCCAGGACATTCTCTACCAACGTACAAAGTTTAATTCGAATCCGTTCAGCAGTTTTGGCGTTATTGAGTAACAAACATACAAACACAAACTTTCACATTTATAATATTAAATAAGATACAATTTTATTTAAGTAAATGGATACAATTACTATGAAGTAAAAGTGACCAACATCAATAAATAAGGAAACTAATTATATAAAATTTGCTAAAAAAAAATTATATAGTGCTTTTAATGTTGAACAAAATATGAAAGCCCTTATTATAAGGGAGTTATTAAAATAATTCTCTGAATTTGGCTCTTCTTTTATGATATAAGTTAAATTAGGCAAATCTAGATTTTGTGCTACGGACACAATGGCTGAGAGGGCTGAGCTGGTTAACAGTTTCTGATAGAAGATAATTTTGGAATCTGAGATGAGCGAGAGGTCAAACGAATTCCTACACTTCCAAGGATACATTTAAAAGATCTGCTATAAATATTATTAAAAACAAGAACATCACAATAAAGTCTGATTGAGAAGAGAGTTTTGAGCACTAAGAGATTACGTATTCCATCATAATCATTTACTTAATAAACACGATTAAAAAATAATGTGACATATTAAACAGTGAAAAAAAAATTACGTTGAACGTTTTCCTACATGAAAGAGTTAGTTAAGGTAATTAAATTCCAAGCAGCACAAACACATTCAAGTTTTGATATTACCAAGGCTTAATACAGCCAACTTTCGTGAATGGAGAGGCAATAAATTCGATAGGTCCGAGTAGTTTCAGAGTCGGATATTATTTGTGAAACATGAAAGTGAAAATAATAATAATAATAAATTGTTATTTTTATTGATTTTTTTTCGTCAATTATATTTTCTACCCTCTCGGTGCAAGTTATTGTGTAGGGGGAAGGGGTAGGGGGACTGCTAGGGTGGTTACCCACAATGCTCTTCGTAATGGTCAAGTGGGGGAGACAATAGCGGATGGTGAGGGGGGCGCCCACCTGGGGCAAGTTGGACGACATCTGCGGGCGTCCCGGCGCGCACTGTTAAAACTTCACCTGAGAGGAGAATAGGTCCCTGGACGGTTGTCACCCCCTGCCCCCCTTTGTTCCCCTCATGTTGGTTCATTGCAGCACCACGCCCAGCAACCAACCAAAGGGGGGGCCATAGTACCCTCTAATGCAAGAAGTGGCTAGCAACCATTTACAGTAGTCACCTTTATCTGAGGGAACAGTTTCAAAGGGGGCAATTAGGTACTTAAAATATAGAATCCAAGGAAACATGATGATAAAGGTTATGAGCGCTAAAAAGGGCTATCATAGAAATAATTAATTTTCCAAACTATCATTGCTGAGTAGGATAATATTTTAAAGTAATTTGACAAAATTTGCCCGGGTAAATAGTTGAAAACCCGTTTTATGAAACAGCCCTACGACCAATTGGAATCTAACCTTGAGCCTGATTGCCAAGAAACAGGTGTGTCAACTGCTATCCTAACCTTAAGTTGATAGTAGGTTAATAATATGGACATGTGACTAAAAAAAATTGTAAACTCTATACATGATTTAACATCCAATTAGGTTTAAAACTGAAACATAAATCTAATTTTAATAAATACTCTTGGAAAGAGTAAATTTTAATTTTAAAACATTGACATCGATTAGTATAAGTTAATGATAATCTTATTTTGTTTAGTTTGTAAATCTAGTTTAATAGCATTACAATAATAGTTACATTACATTCTTCATTGTAATGTAGAAAATGTCAAAAATGGCTCACTTCTTTCAACAAAAAAGAATTCACGAAATTAATTGGACTGCAATGTACATTATATAATGAAAAATCTATTATTTTTATTTATTTTAGCTAGATACTATATCATTTTACAATCCATACAATAATTTATTATTATTTTGTTTGAACAACTAAAACAGCATTTTAAAATTTAAATGAATCAATTGTTGATACTTTAAAAAAAATGTATATATTAGGGTGTTAAAACACCCTGCACTATAAGGTTAGGTATTATATTTTTGTGAAAATACGAAAATATGTAATAATTGTTACATCCATTACTGTTTCCATCCTATTGCCTGGATCAGTTTTTTAACATGCATGAATCATGAACACTAAATTCATTTAGATATAAGTAGGTATTAAACCAAATATCACTTTAAGTGGCTTACGGCCTCTTTGCCTCGCGAGTAGATACATAAATAATCATATGATTATGAAAACACATTAAGTATAATTAATTATAGATAGATTATTTAACAAAACAGATTTTTTAAATCATCATACTTTTTCTCGACTCTTAAGGATAATCAAGCAAATTTTAAATTGTTTAAAGATTTCATTTTGTTGTTGAAAAACTTTTTATGTTTCATAAATTAACGAGTTCGTGTTCTAGAATAAAAATGGTTGGGGACTTTACTTGGCATTTTAATCATTGTTAGAAAATATCTTTACTTTGTCCAATTTGATGTTTTACTCGTAAATAATTAATAATTCAACAAATATGATGATAATGAATACACTTTTTTAATCCAGAGAACAAAAACAATCCCAAAAAGCTAAAAATTGTAAAATGATTTTAAAGATTGCTCGCACAACTTTAATCAACATTTTATATTTTATGTTTGCCTTTATAAGAATTGGGCCGCAAAATAAAAAAAACGCCTGCAAAATTATGTTTCCTATGGATTTTAATCAAGTCGTTTAAATTTCTTCCTATCAGAAAATCTTTTATGGGGAAGTAGGGCAATAAAAGTTCTATGGTTCATTAATAAATTTCAAAACGTTCCATTAATATAAAAATATCTTTAAATTGAATGTGAAGTGCACAGTTATTCGGAAATTATCTCTACCAATAGCTAAGAAGGACGTGGTAAGACATTGGGCTGCCAACTTTTCAAATATAAAATAAGTGGCTTTTCAGTGGTGCTTGTAGGGGGTAATTATTACGATATTTTAAAATAATGAAGGTTGTTTTAGCTAATTTTATGGGTTGGAGGGTGGAAGGGTGGGAGTGTGTTGAAATAATGTAATCATTATACATTTTGTTAACATCATCTTAGATTATACAAAATAAATATTTTGTATTTTTAAATGTTTAAATGTATGTTCTTTAAATTTTCAGGTTACCTGGCAGTCTAGGGGTAAGTTGTCAAACTTCTGTGCTGGTGGTCAGGGGTTCAATCCTCGGTCCCGGCACAGATTTATCTGATTGCCAAAACCTCCCTTTACCTCTGACAAGACGTGTATTAATCACAACTTGTGAATGTGTGGAATGTCAGGCCTTCACCGTGGTTCGGATCCCACGTTAAACTGTAAGTCCTCCATTTCATCTCACAATCACCCTACCATTACACATTAGAATATAACGCGAACGGGTAGTAAGATGCAGTGATAATAATAATAATTTTAATTCATCCTTGAATGTTTGTCCTTGAACGGCAGTGTTGCCAACTTATGAGTAAAGAGAATATTGGGACAGTTATTCTCCAATAAAAGATTTAAAAAAATATATTCAATTACAATTTTATTTTGGGAATATACGCTATTTTTAGCATCCCCAAATTAAATGTCTGGATATCCAAAGTAGGAAGGGTAGTTTTGGAAAATGCTATATATAAGAATGTTTATAGGCAATATTAATAACATTTTACCATAACATTATTAGTAGGTCTTAGATTCTCATATGATGCCAACTTTTTTTTATTAACTACAGGTAATGCTTGGGTTTACACCCTTTCATAAAGTCATTTCATGATCTTCTGTTTGTGGAAACGTTTTTTACAGGCTATTGTTTGTTTTGGTTTTAAAATTAATATTATCTTGGTTTGAGTTATTTTTCAATCATATTTAGACATATAACCTATGATAAGCAAATATAATTTTAAATACAAATATTTTATAGAACTCTATACCTTTTTTCCAACGAAGAACTTTCTGAATGAAGAGATCATGTAGGCCATGAACTTTGTATCCTCTTCGCTTGTTGATGGTAAAATACACATTTCTGGTGAGACTGAACAATTTTTCGTTCGGAGGTTGAAGCAGGTGTTTGTAACTCAATGTCATATTTACTAGGACGCCAAAGTTTAATCGTTTAAAGTTTTTCATTGCGTGTATATTTTTTAGTTTCTATTTTAAATAGCGTGTTTGATCTATAGTCATGTGTATTCATTGCAAGTTTTCGTTCATAATTGTTTTATGATTATTTGGAAACCGTCATATTTAGGATTTTTGTGGTAATTTTATAAGTGATTTTTTAACAATTTTTAGGTATTATAAAAGTAGGAGCCTTAATAATTGTTAGTATTCAGGGGTGTTTTTTGTGTCATTGTTGAGGCAGGAAAGACTTTACGAGACTGTTCTGGTAAATTGTCCCCTCACATTCAATATGAAGCTTGCCCTTTAGATCCATTAAATAGCATATACATCCGTTGATTGCATTATTGTGTGTGTAGTTAGTTAAATGGATAGTGGTAGAGAAATAACAGTTTATTTGTATAATTCTATCAGACTTTGCTTGCCCTGGCACCAACTTAAGAACCGTACTTATTAGTATTAGTATCAAAGGTTACTGCAGCAGATAACATCACTTGACGCATAAATAGGTCTATATATATATATATATATAAATATATATATATAAATATATATATATATATAAATATATAAATATATATATATATATATATATATATACAACGCGTATCTAAAACATTGCATTAAACTTTGCTGATGTGAATTCTATTTTCACCCAAGGAATAGCCTGCCAAAATTTGATGCAATGTTTTAGATACACGTTGTATATATATTCACTCGCCTCAGTGGCGTAGTTGGCTAACGCGCTTGTCGTGTTGAGCTCAAACGCTGAGGACGGGGAGATTGAGGTTCGAATCTCGGTCGGGTGAACTTGGGGTGGTTTTTCCTAAAGGTTTTTTTTACTCTCCCTCCACGCAAATGCGGGTTCAATTCCTCTTATTAAACCTACCCAATTCCTAATCCATTAGGGTAATTAGTACTTAAAGCGTATAACCCGAACGGGTAGTAAGACGCGGTGCTAAATATTATTATTATATGTATGTGACCTTATATACAACATCTAAAATATTTATATATATATATGTATATATAAATAACACCAATTATCAGTACGATTTGAAACCAGCCCCTTTTACAGGGGGGGCTGAGTGAACTACGGATAATATCGTTTGGTAATTACTTTTACGATATAGCACATTAATTACACGTAACAGTTTGGCACTACAACAAAATAAATTAGAATAAACTGCCCGAGTGTGAATACCAGCACAGGTAAGCGGGTGATTAACGCTCATAACTCAATCGGAATTGGATTGTTATTTTCTTTCCAAAATGTTGTTTACTATCCACTACTCAGAGGATTGCTGAGCCGGTCACTAAAAACTCCCCCTACCATAATTTCTTTTTATAGGTTAGATTGTTTAAGTCAGTATTGGCCAGTGTTGGACTAACAAGCTAGTACCGGTAGGTTACAAACATGTTTATTTTTTCATCTTTATGAAATATAGACTGTCGTGTGATTAATAAAGATGATAGGCTAGCATCTAAAATATTTGAACTAAAACCCCATCACAGAACATTGACTAGTTAGCAAAGTACCCTCAACGGTGAATGAGTGGTTTAATGTGCTGGACTCATGATGCTCATGATCGTCTTCAACAGAGAGGTCTAAACTCGAATCCCGGTCGAATGCACTCAAGAGGATGTGGAGGGGAGTATTCAATTGTGGTATTCCCATCTTATATCTGTTCTAATTCCGGTTAATTTCCCAGTGTGTAACCTTTTCATCCTTACCACTTAAATTAATTTAAGTCTTAATGATATATTCGTTAAAAGTAGCACTTGAAATTAAAAATTCTACCTTTTAGCTAAAAATGTGTTGCACTCCCCTATGTTTTATAATTTACATTAAAACTTTTTAAATCTATTAGTTATCTTACTGTTATATATTGCCCCAATATTTTATAAACGTCACAATGAAGTACTGTACTCCCATATAACTTTAACGTAAATTCCATAACCTATGAAAGCAAAACGAAGTGAAAAAACTGCACTAAGTTATCAAATCCATAACTCAACACGGCTGCACTTTTAAAAACTTCTATTTTAGTTTATTTCTTACAGCTTGTCTACAAGAAAAGCTCGTGTGCTTTTTTTTATTTGAATTTAAATTGTGTTCGTAAATCAAGAAAGCCGTGTCTCCCCGTCAAAAGAAGAAACGTATGGGTAACTAAACGTGTGCGAGCAATATATCAGCATAGAAAATATATTTTCTCCGTGCTACGAATATTTACACTAATGGTGTAAGAAGGGGAAGGTAGAATTCTGGAGGAATTGTACCCCGTATTTCTGTGAAGATATAGTTAAATAATATTTAGCACCGCGTCTTACTACCCGTTCGGGTTATACGCTTTAAGTACTAATTACTCTAATGGATTAGGAATTGGGAAGGTTGAATTAGAGGAAGTGAACCCGCATTTGCATGGAGGGAGAGTGGAAAATCATTTAGGAAAAACCACCCCAGTTCACCCGACCGAGATTCGAACCTCGATTTCCCCGTCCTCAGCATTCGAGCTCAACACGACAAGCGCGTTAGCCAACTACGCCACTGAGGTGGGTTAAAGATATAGCTACTGGAAAATTACTGAGAAAAAATATCTCAGAACATTCGGCTGGGATTAGAATCCCTACCTTCCCCAGAGCTGGAAAACCATACAAGAATAAACTAGCGTCTTCACCCACGTGTCCATCAGTATCCAGTTAATTGTGTATAACTTATATATATGTATACCCTGATTTTAGTAGGAAGAACAGAATCTGGTAGTTAATATAGTTAATAAAACAAGTTTAATATATCCATATAATATAATGACTTTATAATTACTTATTCATTAGTAATATTATCTGCAGCCGTCAATTTATACTTATATTATCAATATCTATAAAATAACATAAATAATATAGTAAAATGTTATCAATGTTGTTTGCATAGAAATGTATTTGAATTTTCTATAAAAATATGTTCTTCCAACCAAAATCAGAGTATACACACTTGGGGGCAAGTGGATAAGGTATCAGTAAGTGTATTATATATATATATATATATAGATATAGAGTTGTTCTATTACGGCAATACAACTAAACCTTTTAGTTTTACCTTAAGTTCGTTGTTAAGTAGAGGCGGTCCTCTATTTGAACTTGAAACTCATCCTAAACTAATTAGTTGGACGGAGTCTAGACTATGTGAATCTTTGTGACCAGGCATATAAGTCCAACGCAAGAACGTTTTAAATTAATTTTCTCACTTTAAAGTACAATATTTTGCCAGCCTAATATAAATAGAATAAGGAATATCAAAATTGGTATGAGTACCCGAGTCTTGATTAATGTAGAAATGTAGTGAGTTATTTTTATTGGGTACTCTTTATTCTTTTGTTAGTACTTTACTGTTGAGTTTATGATAATTAGTTGAAACTATAGGCCTATTATCCATAAGTTAAAGCTTTTAAGTAGTATAATATTATGTTAATGCGTTATTATAATTATTAACTTAAGGTATTTAATGTACACTTTCTGAACCAACTATTTATATCAGCACACGAGAATTTAAAAGAGTGAGAAAGGGTGTACAACTTTTTCCGGGAAAGATATTTTCACATAACTTCCAGGGTTATTTTACAAGTCACAATCGACATGGAACCGACGGCTTTACTTCCCCTCCGAAGGAAGTTATGCTACGGGTTTTTATCGTTCAAGACATTTCCGTCGACCCCGGTTGGGTTTTAACCCACGAACATTTGGTCCTAAGGCGAGCACCTTACCCCAAGACCATCGAGGTCAATATTTTAATAAACAAGTGAAATATTTTAATTTGTGATTTAAAGGGTACAAGCGAGAACTAAATTACATTTTTACTATGGTCGTCCGGATTTACGCGCCAACTACTCTACTAATTGAACCATCCAGGATCTCGTCCTAGTCAGTGTGTCATTTAGCTAGCATCCCTTCACCACTGGAATGGTGGTATGTGACAGCTAGCAAAAGCTACTAGATCTAATAGCATGGACCTGGCGGTCTAGGGGTAAGTTGTCAGACTTCCGTGCTGGCGGCCGGGGTTCAATCCTCGGTCCCGGCATAGATTTATCTGATTACCAAACCCTTCCTTCACCTCTGACAAGACATCTTGTGAATGTGGGGAATTCCAGGCCTCCACCGTGGTTCGGATTCCACGTTAAACTGTAGGTCCTCCATTTCATCTCACAATCACCCTACCATTACACATTAGGGTAAGTGCGTATAACCCGAACGGGTAGTAAGACGCGGTGCTAATAATAATAATAGTAATAATAATCTACTAGCATGTACCCATTCACCAAACCATATAATCTGCACATCGAAAGGCAATTTATGTTGAGTTGTTTTCACTTTTGACAGCTAAAACTTTCACAACAAACAATTATTAATCGTGTTTTTCTTATAGCTGTTTTAACATTATTGAAACACGAACTTATAAAAATAATCGTTTAGATGTTTATCTTTTTGTGGAAGAGGCGTCTTTGGTTCACTTAAAAATGCTTTACAGATGAGAGATTCTAGTATGCTGAGCTCTCTTCATAAACTAGAATGGCAAACCAGACAAAACGAAGTGAGTTGGTGACATTCTGACTACGCGCATCGGCTTACTGTTTTATTTTGAAGCTAAAATTGTGTATGAGTCTTTCCCTAAGTTATAAAAAATATTTATTTGTTCCCAGTTATTTGAAGTTACAAGTGTGAATATAGTAGGTATACTTTTTAATTTATTATTTTATTAACTACAATATCTCTTGTTGCCACAACCGCGAAACAAAAAAAGACATAATAGCTTAATTAATATAGTTTGTTCTTTCAATAAGTTACGGAAAGGCCAGTTATTCAGTAGTATTCATTATAAACATGATGGCAGTTTTCATTTTCTCATTAACATGACTTTGAGGGTTCTTTACGCAGTGAAAATTTTTAATATATTTATATAAAAACAATTATTACCCAACTATAAGCAAATAGATTAATTTTTTTAATTCAGGTCTTTGAAAATCAATTTGTTTATATGCTCTTTGGTGGGAAAAGATGTATTTCTTCAATTTTTCTGTAACAGTGTTTTTCGACACTAATGCCATATATTATGTAAGTGACAGTGTATATTATTTCATTCATAGTCTTTGATGTAGTGTTTCTACAACAATGTATGTATTTATTTGCACAAATCTTACGAGTTTTTAGTAAATGTCATTTTTAAGATAAAAGTGGGAGAAAGTATGTATGGTGTATCATACCATTTATTTATTTAGTTTGAATACTTTTTTTATTTGCCTTTTAGGAAACAGATTTTCGTTTTTTTCCCGTGTAGAATAAATAAAACTAAGGGTGTCATTTTTTAGTACAACTATTAAACTTATAATATTTTGATCCGACACCTTTGATTATTTAGAAGCATTTCTTCTTATTGGGCTAAGGGACCAGGATTAAATTCCTTGAATGACCAAAAATTTATCTTTCGTGAAATTGAGATTTACTCTTTCATAGCGAGGAATTAACTGATCACATGGTTTAGAACGTTAATGTTAGAGCTCCTCTCACCCCCGGATAATGTGAACTCTGGTAAGTACAATTATACAGCTAGATCCAGGCGTGGTGTAGTGGCCTGCAGTCATCATAACAAAACAGTGGAATCCATACCAGTTAAACAATTTTCCCATATTTTAAAAAAAAGTAACAAAATTAAAAAGTAACTGTTTAAAAATAAAAATTATGAAATTAATAGCAAGTTTTATATCGTGAAATTAATAGTGAACAAAAGCGCACTTTGATATTTTTCTGGTTTAGGCACATTATTTTAACTAATTTTTCTGTTTATCAGCTGGGCTCTTAAATAATCCAAATTAATAATATAATGAATGCAGTATTATTGATTCTCCCTACCACGTTGGTACATCTGTCCCTACCAAAGAGCGAGAAATAGAGGTCGGACAGTCAAGCCAGAGCTGTTTCTGACTGGCGGAAAGGACTCACCTGCAGCGAAGACTGCCTGACTGGAGAGAAAGTCTGGTAGGGCTGATGTCCAGGAGGTAGGGGGGTGAACAGGGTGCCACGGTGGAGACTGGGGTGGGGGTAGAGGCTTGTGGGGCCACCACCTCACGCTGCTGCTGTTGCTGGTAGAACTGGGGTAGGGGGGTCGGTCTTTCATCCTGGGCAAATAGAACACGTATTCAAACAAATCAGTTTTATAATGTTAAGTCAGCCAACAATTCGCGGGATAAATCTGGATTATTTAAATAAATATTAGACACGACCAAGAAACATTCTTACAAAGGTACCGTTAAATAAGAACCTGTGAAATGTATTGATTAGTCACTCGATATTCTTTATATGCTTTTTTAGTTTTTAGCTCACGTTAGTTGAAAGATAAGCCTACCCTATAGTCTTATAATTAATATAGTGTCTTCTTAAGATATGTTTACTGCACCTAACCTGCTCATTATTAGCTAAATAAACATTCCACTCCAAGATCAGTAAGTGAACAGGGCCAATATGTTATGAAATGTGACGTAACAATATATCCGTAATAATTGAAGGTGACAACGTGACGTCATTTCATTCCCTGCTTGTGAGATGTTTGTCCTGTCAGTCGCAGGCCATGCGCATCCTACTATAGCCAATGCTCCTAGGCTGTACGTGGTCATTATTTATCTGTGGTGGTAACGGCACTTGAAGCGCTGCTCTTGCGCAGACTTTTACTACTAAGACAGTGAATGAGTAGCCCCTCTTATAGTGCTGGATTGGACTAATCGCACACTATGTGCAGTCCAACTTTCATAGGGAGAAACTTATCTAACAGCTAGAGAAGCTACTTGATCTACTTTCACGTATTCATACGTCAAGTAATGTGATCTGTAGCTGTCACATTTTATGGACATTACCAAAATATATAAAGTAACATATCGGAGAGTAGTTGGATGTATGTGGGTTATTGAAAAGAATGGAGTCTCATCGAAAGGGGTAAAAGATGGCGGTATGTAAAAATGTGTTAACGCCAACATTGTTTTATGTATGTGAAGAGTGGGTTTCTCAGGAGAGACACAAGAGCAAGGTGAATGTGGTTGGAATGAGATATCTAAGAGATATATAGTATTATGTACTGTACCTATGAACAGAGGCAGTTATGAACGGATGCTGAAGGAGTGCGGTTTGAAAGGAAACTCAATAGGTCAACGTGAAAGAAGCGTGTTACATTGGTCTGGGGATGTTGAGAGGATGAGTGTGAATCGAGCTACGAAGTAATGAAAGTAGTATATGAAAGTAGAGTGTGTTGTTCAAAAGGACGTGGCTAAATGTTGTAGACGAATGTGTGAAAAAGAGAAACATTAAGAGTGTTGAGAATAAAAATACATGTATGACTTGGTTTAAGAATGTTGTTGAAGAGAAGGGAGTCTGTAAGGATAGGGAAGTGTGGAGAAGGTTAGTAAAGACGGATCAAGTACGGAGTAGCTGTTTTTTGAGCGATACGCATAGTTTCGCACCTAACCCGTAAGGAAATGGCGTGATTATGTATGTATATATATGTATGTATGTATGTAATGTATTGTAACGTAATGTAATGTGATGTAATGTGATGTAATGCAATGCAATGTAATGTAATTCGATGTAATGTGATGTAATGTAATGTAATGCGATGTAATGCAATACAATATAATGTAATGTAATGCGATGTAATGTGATGTAATGCGATGTAATGCGATGCAATATAATGTAATGTAATGCGATGTAATGTGATGTAATGTAATGTAATGTAATGTAATGCGATGTAATGTGATGTAATGCGATGTAATGTAATGTAATGTAATGCGATGTAATGCGATGTAATGTAATGTAATGCGATGTAATGCAATGCAATGTAATGTAATGTAATGCGATGTAATGTAATGCAATGTGATGTAATTACGATGTAATGTAATGTAATGCGATGTAATGCAATGCAATGTAATGTAATGTAATGCGATGTAATGTGATGTAATGCGATGTAATGTAATGTAATGCGATGTAATGCAATGCAACGTAATGTAATGTAATGCGATGTAATGTGATGTAATGCGATGTAATGTAGTGTAATGCGATGTAATGCGATGTAATGCAATGCAATGTAATGTAATGCGATGTAATGCGATGTAATGTGATGTAATGTATGTATGTATGTATGTATGACCATGACCCAAAGTGTAAATCATCAAGGTAAGACTACCACTACCTTTTAGTGCAAATGGAATGTTCATGACATGACTGAAGACAGAATTGTTACGACTCAAAGTAATTGTTTCTTTGTTTGTTTTAGATTTGATGCGCGGTTCAAGATTTATAGGTCTATTGCTTAAAACTAAAAACATAAATTGAGCCATGAACACGTGTGATCTTAAAGACAACAGAACTTGCAAATTTTTTCTTAGAGATAAAACGAATAACTATTAATTCGCAACGGTGATCACAAGGTATAAGGATATAGTCTTACAACATAATTTATTGTTAGTGACGGGAGGTTAAGATTCAAATCTAAGTTTTGTGTATCAAGGATATTTTTTTCTAAAACCTTTTCCACTTTCCATCCAAGTGAATGTGGATACATTTCTTCTGAATCCCGCTTTCCGTATAACATAACTACCCCCATTATTATCTTTAAATGAAGATAAGCTGTATGGGCAGTAGGATGTGGTGTAGTAAATTACAAATGAGCTTCCTGTCCGCATGGATTTGAGAGGTTGAAAAGGTTTATGATAGACACATACTACTGGCACGACAGCATACTAACATTGTAAAAGAGACAAAAGAGTAACCAGTCTGTTAATATTACAGAGTTCTTTAATTTGTTTAGTTGAACATAACATTGCTCCCGTCGGGACGGGCTACATACAGGCAGGGGGATAATCCCGGCAGTAAGTTATCAGCTTTAAGGGGGGAATGTAATTAAAAGCACTAATCACTCTAGAAGTAACGCAAATTTCAAAAACCCTTTCCATAGGAAATATGGCTTCCATGAACGTCCTAATTAACTTTGCTGGCACAAAAGAGCGTCGTTTTATGGACACTCCGTTTAAAGCAAGAATAGACCAATTTAATACTTGATTGTGATTCTACGCAATAACCTTACTTACTCCCACATCTACTTTACATATTTACATCCATCACTGTTTCCAGCCTATGATCCGAGTCATTTTTTAAAATTTCAAGCCAAATATTTTCCACTATCGGCTTTCTAGGTCTGTCATAGCTTCATATGTCTAATAATATGTCTTAAGAGACAGGCACAGCATCCAGTTCCCGGCCATTAATTTATCACTGTGAAATGGTAAGCCCACATTTCACCAATGATACATATTTTGGTCATACCAGGAATCGAACCCAGAACCCTAGGCTCAGTAGGCGGACACGCCACTGACTGCGCTAAGATGTTAGACTCCCACATATACTGGTGATTGTAATTATTATATATTACATAAATGCTTCAAGGCCTAATTTATGCATTCGTTTCATATCATCCGGGCGTCGATGATAATTTAGTTTCCGTTTTTTAACACAATGAACACAATGGGTCAATTTCTGCAATATCGTCTGTTAATGTTGTCGTTGTGGTCTGAAGGGTGAAAGTCGTACCCTAGAGAACTCAACGATAATTGATCGTTGGACTACACTGAGGAGCATTACGGTATATGTACGCATTTATGCAACCGGAGGAAGGTGGCAGGCTTGCCAACATATCCTCCATATGAGCCATGCAGTCCTCCCTCACGACCACCGCAAACTCTTTATTCCCCCTGTAGTCCCCACGTGTTTTGATGTTAGGTTTGATTATTGGGTGAAGGTGGCATATTTTCATAATGTTAATATTGTGTGATACTTTTTAAAATGAACAAAATATGAGCACGATTGGATCAATCGTGATACAACAAGCGCGTGGCTAAGGTGGCAGTATTGCAACTCTTTTCATCGACTGACAATATGACCGCAATCAAAAAAAGGACGATAAATTATCGTCGACAACCGGACGATACGAAACACATGCTGAAATGAGGCCTAAGGGACCGCTTCACCTACACCTGCACCAACTAAATATATGAATTATTCAACATGAATGCCAAGTAGATCTGTCTAATACTCTATGGTTTCACCTACTAGCTATGTTGTAAAGTTCCCTACTAGTTTGTTTCTTATAAAATGCTTATGTTGTGCACTAGGTGTCTATATCATATCGGAAAGGACTATATACTTAGGTACACAATGCACGTAGCAATCCTTTAAAACAAAGTGAAGCGACCTCTCAACGCCTACAATGAAATAAAAAAATATTGTTTAGAATGGAGTATTTGGGACATATTATAAGAAAGATTTAGTTCTCGATTATTATATTTGTAACTATCTTTTTGTTGAGTAGATTAAACTTTGAAGGCAACCCATGACTTGTCGTAGAGCTGAAAAAAATATTTATTTACAAAATAAATTATATACTTTTAAATTAAATTGTGAACGCTTCTAAAACAGAATAATACATTTCAAATATTAAGGGAGACGCATACAATATATCAAGAGACAGGCTATAGGCACCCAGAAATTTCACCTTATTTAAGAAGCGTTTTGTTAATTTAAAATATGATTATGGTGAGAAGTGATAACAAATTTATCTATAGTTACTCACCTTCAATTTTAAGTCTTATAATTTAAAAGGTGCCTAAATATATAAACTAGTTATTTTTATTTAAGGTATACTGACTGAGCTAAAGTGTCGGACCATAAATTAGTTAATATTCAACGACTTTATAAGTGTATTTTTATATATTTAATATCAAAGTAAATGTAGGTTAATATAATTAGCCTTAATTTAAAACCATAATATTTTATTTAATTGTGTCATAGACGAACATTTTTAGATGAATCGAAATATGTTTTTAAAATAAATATAAAATTAGTGACCTGTATTTTATTGCATTAATGGGCGCATTTTGATGTAAATTTGAAGGATTTCATTTTGCAGAATAGAATTCATGGGGGAACATTTAAAAAATGATAAAAATGTTACATTTTTCTAGTTTTGGCGTTGTATCTTCGAAAATATGCAGAATCTTGAAAAAGAAGTAAGATCATTTAAATTTGGTATTTTCTTCCACGAAAATATTGATGAACCAAAGCTCTTTACGATAGATATTAGCGGAGGGATATCGTTTTAAACTCGATATAAAAAAAGTGTAGAAATCAGGTAAAAAGTACCTGGCTTTTATTTTTCTCACAAATCTTGCCATACTTCTGATAATAAAACCACAATATTACAGGACGAAAAAATAAGACCACGTGTAAATCTCTGCAATAAATAATAGGACCAGAGAAGCGAGGTCGTGAAGTAGAGTATAAACTCATTATTTTTGTAAATAAGTTTGACTTTAACCCTGAAATTATAGGTAGTTTACTGATGATTGATTTTAAAAAAACTTTAAATATTTTAAAAAGCTATTTAAAGATTTAGCTCCAAATGGGAGTGTTTGAAATGACAAATAACTCTGTATACTTTATTCTAGAATAAAAAGTATTTTAAAGGTTTGTTTTCCAATGATTGATTTTTTAAAAACTTGCAACATTTCAATTTAAATCAGAATTAATTAAATTGGCCCAATATAACTTAAATAATAAATACAACAATGAAAGGATATGCATATTTATTCAGGTGGTGTCCTTACGGAAGAAATGCTTTGGTTTTCATAGTATAGAACCAATTCAAATATTTATTTTCAAATTTATAATATTTGAAATTTTTAAATATGATTTTTGTTGGTATTATACACATTAATATACAAACCATCGTATTGACTAAAATTGTAACTTTGCTATAGAAATATAATTGGTACTATTTTAAACGTTTTTTACTTTCCTTACTGATCTTTAACATACTCGGCCTCAACACTATGATGGAACTTGACGTGGGTTTTGCAATAATATTGTGTTTGTTTGTAACTGTGGGCTACAGCCAAAACGATTAGATGGATTTCGTTCAAATTTGATACTTAGATGTTATCTGAGGGGGTCGGAGCTAAAACATGATAAGCCTCATTAATTTAGATTTGATATTTTCACTATTGAAATGTCTATAAAATCTTAAAATCTAGCTATAAAAAATAAGTAAAATATTCATGGATATTAGTTATCCTCAAGGTCTTGACTGGCTATAAAAATAACTTGTAATTCAAGTGGTGTGCAACCAGAAATCACCGTTAACATATTCTGTAGTCAAATGAGGGTTATCATGTTGTTGGCCCAACCCCTTCGTTTATGGTCATACTACACGGAGAAATCGTGATTTTAGTTCTAATATTCTAATTTTAAGGGTAGTTTAACTGACTTATGAAAATTTGAATTATTTCAAAAATGACTCAAACTACTAAATTCAAAATGGCTATCTGGGAAGTGTTTTACATAATAAATAACATTATATAATTATTTTCTGAGAAAAATAAAATAAAGAGCATTTACTGATAACTGTTTTTTAATATGCTAAGCTATGCTATACAATATATGTGTGCGATCGTGTCGACTATTTATTTTGTTTTGTAAATTGAGAATCCTATACGTAATGCGTGATCTTTCAAGGAGTCAAATCCTGGTGAGGCGATCTTCTTACTTGGGCACTGAAAATACGAAGAGTCATAGTTCAAAACCCCGGCCAGGAGAACTGGAAGGATTAAGAGGTTTCGAATTGTGAATATTAAATGAGATTTTATATAAATACATTTTATAAATATATTTATCTATATTTTACAATTTCATGGAAAGACGTAAGCCATAAAATGCATTTAGAAAGTTTATTATTATTATTATTATTATTATTATTATTAGCACCGCGTCTTACTACCCGTTCGGGTTATACGCACTTACGCTAATGTTCACCCAACCATTACACATTAGCGTAAGTGCGTATAACCCGAACGGGTAGTAAGACGCGGTGCTAATAATAATAATAATAATAATAAGTATCAGTCTGATGCTCAACCAATCGCGTTCCCAACATTTTATTTATTATTATTATTATTATTATTATGATTAGCACCGCGTCTTACTACCCGTTCGGGTTAAACGCACTTACGCTAATGTGTAATGGTAGGGTGACTGTGAGATGAAATAGAGGACCTACAGTTTTAACATGGAATCCGAACCACGGTGGAGGCCTGGCATTCCCCACATTCACAAGGTGTCTTGTCAGAGGTGAAGGAAGGGTTTGGTGATCAGATAAATCTGTGCCGGGAAACATTTTATTTATAATCTTCTTCAGACTTGATATTCGCCCTCCTAGTCCTGACGTTGATGGCGTACATTCTACAACTAGCATTAATTTATTGAACACAAGTTCTTACGTTTAAACAAATCATTTTTAGTATAATAGACATCCTTTGTTTTTATTTTAAAACTATTAAATGTACTAAACGTTCACTTTTGAACAAATTAATTATATCTGTACAACTAATTACAATAGACACAACGGCTGGCAGTTTCTTTGTTCTATGGCCGGAATCGAACCAAGGACCCCTTGTTCAGTAAGAAGTCAAGCTACAGGTTCATCTTACAATAAATGTGCGTGAAATCTTAGGTCTCCCGGTAGTGCCTCTGTCTAGTGATAAAAATATTCCGGAGTTTGATTCCTGGAATGGCCCAAATATTTACCATTTGTTAAATTGGGGCGGCTTCTTTCACAATGATGAATTAACTACAAGGGGACTGGGTGTTGTGTCTGTTCTAGAATTCAGATAGTTTGTAAGCTGTGTGTTATATAATCAACTACTCAGAAACGGCCACGGTAAGGCGGTACGGAAGGGAGCGAGTTTTAAGGGCCTTATTTTTACAAACTTTATAACCAAAAACCTTTTTTGATTACAACACTTCCAACTATTTCTCCAGTTGATTCGTTTAGTTGAATGTTTTACACCTGGTAATATCAACACGTCTTGTTGAATATCTGTCACAAGTAGGCCTTTAGTGGGACTTGACCACGATCATTATTATTATTATTATTACTAGCACCGCGTCTTACTACCCGTTCGGGTTATACGGACTTACGCTAATGTGTAATGATAGGGTGATTGTGAGATGAAATTGGAGGACATACAGTTTAACGTGGAATCCGAACCACGGTGGAGGCCTGGCATTCCCCACATTCACAAGATGTCTTGTCAGAGGTGAATCAAGGGTTTGGTAATCAGATACATCTGTGCCGGGACCGAGGATTGAACCCCGGCCGTCAGCACAGAAGTCCCACACCTTACCTCTAGACCACCAGGTCACCTGACCATGATAATGTTAAATGAAGAGAAAAATTCCTCTTAAAAGACTTCTATAGTTATTAGTCATGACAAGGGGATACATGAACGGTTGATATTATCATTATGTAGAGAATTTAACTAAACCTTTCTACTGAAGAAATATTTTATTATTAATGACCAAAATAACAATCTTTGTTGTAAAAAAACCTCAAAAATTCCGAAATTAAATCGCCTCCCCTCTCCCCCAAATCGAAATACTCCACATGGTAAATAATATTGTATAATACAAAAAAAAGTCTGGTTAATATTATTTCAACCCAAACAATTATTTTGACATTTTCTCCACCACCTTTGTAAGGGGAACATTTTGTTCCTGATACTGTGCTGATTGTTCAGTAGTGAGAACATTTTGTTCCTGATACTCTGCTGATTGTTCAGTAGGGAGAACATTTTGTTCCTCATACTGTGCTGATTGTTCAGTAGGGAGAACATTTTGTTCCTGATACTGTGCTGATTGTTCAGTAGGGAGAATATTAGTTCCTATCACCATGATGATAGTTGTCAAACTTCGATGCTTTTTAAAAAAAAATATTATTTATATTCACACCATTTACATTAATTGAACTTAAAACTAAAAATGGCTGTTTATTTTATAAATAATGCTTTTCTACTTTTATTAATGCAATTTAGATTTTGAATTAATGTTAACGTTTTAGATTAATTCATTAAATATGATCCTTAGTTACAATTATTTGTTTTTAAAAAAATACATGTTTTGTTATAAAACATTGACTTTACAGTATCGATGGTACCTGTCTAGTAGTTGCGTTAAAAGCTAAACAGAGAAAGAATTCAGGGACCTCTACGACAGAAATAGCCCTGTAGGATAGGAATGCCCTAATCTTATAGATCTGGTCTAGTGTTCATACAAGATAAGTTGAGAGTCAAGTAAAACCACCATACACAATAGGATTTCTTTAAACTCTGGTTCAAAAGCGTGGACAATATCTAGAAGTAGGGCTGGAATTTTTTTAAATTATTTGTCAGAGTCTTAGATTAAAACTTCATTCTAATAATGGACAAGATATTTTTAGCGGTCCCGATTACAACATTTTAGTTTTTATTTATCATATTAGTGCGTATGTATGGCTTTTTCAGCTTTAAGCCATAACGAAGGCATAAAATATATATTTCGAAGAATATATATAAAAATTAATATTTTGCATTTTAAATATTATTAGTGACTAACGAGTTGGGGCCTGGATTATTTCAATGTATATATAAAGAATATTTGTGTGTATAATATTATTTTTAGCACATTTTATTATGTTTAAACTTTCTAATCAAGATTTTCAGGAAATATTAGTTAATGTAGAGTATAAGTTATTTGAAAACTAACCTCATTTTATTTTTAAAACATATTATAATTTTAAAACATTTTTAATATTTTTAAGAGCATGGGCCACATTTGATGTTATAGTGCTTGTTTAGGTCTAGCTTTTTATTTACTTTTTAACTGATCATAGAAAGGGACAAAATTCCAACATAAATGATAATAGAACAGTTCGTTTGAATTTTGAGTTTGTTTTTTCTTCTTGTTCAACTGTGACAGTTGATCGCTTTTTCATTTTACTACAGCAATCTCGTGTTTTGCGCCTCCCGGTTAATGCTATTTAATAATAACGGTTTGTCGGTGACGGGTTGGCCAGGATTCAAACCCCGGCCAGCTGTATTGTAAGTCCTCTCGAGTTAGAACCTCTGTCTCTGTTGTTATCTCAACTTACTCGAGTCCTAAGTCCACTGATAACGGTCCTATATCTGATACGAGTCGATACAGTCATCGTGAGTCATGGCGACGTCCTGAGGGGGAGGAAGGGGGTAGTTTTGTCGGGGGTGGGGGATTCCCGACCCTCCTTTCCCTTCTAACTAACAAGGGCTGCACGTTGATAGTCTCGACATTCCACACACTGCAACCACCTTTGGTATGTTCCAGAAATGTTAGTACACAAGACTTCTCTACAGTAGCATTGTCGTTGGAAGAACCTTATCTGATACATATAGAAGTTACTAGGGCTACTTTCATGTGTCCATACGTCAAGTTATGTGATATAAAGCTGCCACTTGGGACAATACACAGAAAATAACAATAAAACTATAAGAACACACTTCCAAATATTAGATTTTTTTAATTTTTTTTATGACCTGGTGGTCTAGGGGTAAGGTGTCAGACTTCTGTGCTGGGGTTTCGGGGTTCAATCCTCGGTCCTGACATAAATTTATCTGATTACCAAATCCTTCCTTCACCTCTGACAAGACATCTTATGAATGTGGGGAATGCCAGGCCTCCACCATGGTTCGGATTCTACGTTAAACTGTAGGTCCTCCATTTAATCTCACAATCACCCTACCATTACACATTAGCGTAAGTGCGTGTAACCCGAACGGGTAGTAAGACGCGGTGCTAATAATAATAATAATAATAATAATAAAACATTAATAGTGAGCTTGGAATGATTTGTATATTGTTCTTGTTTTCTCACTACGTGAAGACAACGCCGTCTTGATCCTCCTGATAATATCCTTCCTCCTTTACCCCCGACAAGTCTTACTACCCAACCGGGCAATCAGAATATTTATAATACTGGAGTAGGGATGAATAAAGTAGGCCCTTTAGAGGTGCACCTGTATTTGTGTGGCGGGAGAGAAACATTATTTAGTCAAAAACCACTCAACTGGGAGTCAAACCCCGACAATATTCGCCAAACCAGCAAACCAAACTAGGCGAAACTGACGCCTTTTGCCAAGTGCCCATTGGTGTGAGGCATAGCATTTTCCGTTCTGATTCTGATGAACTAGAAAAATTCACATAAATAATGTCGGAGCTAATCACCATAATCTGTATACACACACCTGTATTATCAAGACTATGCAACATGCCACGCTTTAGAGGGATTCTAGTCACCAAATCAATATAAATATGATTTCCAATCATCTTAAAGTGACTTCCAATCGGAAAGTTATGCCACGAACAAACTCTGTCTTTAAAATCATGTCGTTTGGATTTTATTTGAGCTGCAAGTCTTATTTTTAGTTCATTTTAACCAAATAACTAAATCTACTTAACTTAGTAAAGTATAAACCTACCTAAAGCTAATAGTCCACCTCTATTGATAGTAATTTATTAGTTTGTACACATAACGTATTGAAAATAAACCTAATTTTTGTGTCATTTCAGTCCAAAACTCCCGTGATTTCTCGTCGGTTTCCAGAACAATTTGAATCATAATAAATACGCGCACCTGGTCATAAGTATTAAGAACGAATAAAGCTCTTCAGTTTATAAATAAGGTTATAGTGGGATATATTATTGTAGGATCTTTAGTTTTCATAATAACTAGTTAAAAATTATTAAGAAATATATTCGTAAGTTTTATTAAGACTAACAGTTCCACTGCGTTACTCGATGGCTCATGCAACTTAATCCCACTGAGCTCCAGTTAATTAAGTCTTGATGTATGAGGACGATGGTTCGGATCTTAATTTTGCAGTTTTTATGCAAACAAAATTTTTGGGACAAAATAAATCAAATATTGTTTCAGTAGATTTATCAAGTTAAGTACACTACAGTAGGTAATAACCACCGTTCTTGCAAATATGTCAGGGACATTGTTGCATTTGAACAAAAAATATAATTAAAACTACGATAAAAAGTTCTAGTAAGATTACGTGATTCCTGCCGGTATGACAGATATTCAAGAACTGTAGCCATTACCATTTTTTTTTGTTCCTTCCACCTAACCTTAAAGGTATTTGTATATTGAATAAATTATTATAACCATGGATAGCTAATAAAAAAACACGTTTTCTGATCAAATTTACAGTGACCTCATGAAGATGAAAATGGATAATTATCTTATAAATTAATAACCATATTTTTTTAGGATATTTACGTTCAAATTATTAGCGCTTGAGTTTACGATGACGTTTTGATGACAAAATCAAGAGACGTTGTTTTATAACTTATTTTGTACACGGGCTATTTGATAGTCAACGAAACTACGTGTATTTATAAATGTATGAATCCCATTAAAATATGTATATATATATATATATAATCGTAAGGAACCGGTAATCTTGTGAGTAAAATATTTCGTGTTTGTTCTCTAATCGTATGCCGTGCGACGATTCATAATTTTGGAAGCCCCCCCTCTACGGGGTGTCTCCGGGTTCCCTCCCGTTGTTTTTAACGGCTTGTTCTTTTCAACACATGAAGAAATGTTAGTCTTCTCCCCCTCGCCCTTCACCCCCTGCTGGATCATTAACCTCAAGTTTACGAGCTCCCATGTTCTCTGGTGAGAGAACCCCTGGCAAGGTCTACTCCCACAGGCACTGACTGTACACCCCCAGTTTCATACAAAGGGACTTTTAGAACATCCAAACACATTTCCATCCTATCAGTATTATTACATTTTACTATATTATTATTATTATTCAGGTATTGATAATATCTATTAAAAGGGACAGCTTCATATCACATGACTGGAATTATGAATACATGAAAGAAGGTCTAGTTACTGTTCTAGCTGTCAGATAAGAAAGGCTCTTCCTATGAATATTGGGCTGTACCTGTGACGCCTGAAGGGGAAAGGGCTGTATTTATGTATTACTACTATTATTACGTTACGTCCCCATGTCTTACCAGCCATCCAGGATATTAAAATAGGAATAGATAAAGGTATAATTTAGAAGAAATTTTCTTGAGATTATAGCCCCAAACTTTCATCATTAGCAAACCAGACTAGGTGAGATTGACGTCTTTGTCCACGTAGCCACCAATGAAGGTGCCAACCGTTAGTCCACACCAAAATTAACACGGTAGAAAAGTGACCTGCAGGTCTAGGGGGGTAAGGTGTCAGACTTCTGTGCTGGGGGTCCGGGGTTCAATCCTCGGTCCCGGCACAGATGTATCTGATTACCAAACCCTTCCTTCACCTCTGACACGACATCTTGTGAATGTGGGGGAATGCCAGGCCTCCACCGTGGTTCGGATTCCACGTTAAACTGTAGGTCCTCCATTTCATCTCACAATCACCCTACCATTACACATTAGCGTAAGTGCGTATAACCCGAACGGGTAGTAAAACGCGGTGCTAATAATAATAATACGGTAGAAAGGTACTTTTCAGACATTTACTAAAGCTACTTCAAGTCGTGTGATCTTCAGATGTCACTCGGAAAAGACCGCATCAATACTGATATTGTAGTAATTATAATAAAAATAGATCGAAATAATACCAGCTCTGAATCAAAGTAAACTCTGAATTTCACTAAAGGAATTTCCTCTCCAAGTCTTGCTGCAGAGACAAAAAAAACAACAGTTGTTGTATGAAATGATAGGTATTTATTTATAATATCACCACATAAAATACGAATTACTTGTTTCGCATGGCCCAAGTAAGCAATTTGTTAAAATAAGAGTAAAAATATTAATAAACCGCTCTTTATTGGTTTCAGTCAATAGAACAACACCACATGATCACATAAATTTGACTCGGGATGCAGCAACAGTTAATTTTTGACGACATACCTAAGGACTATCAAATAGTCTGATTATTGGTTACATTATTTATTTAATCTAATTATTAGAGATCCTTGGGCTTAAACAAATCGTCCAACTTCTAGACAACCTTCAAGTTGGTTAACCCTCTCGGTTGTCACAATTGAGTGAAACTGTCCAACATCTAGACAACCTTCAAGTTGGTTAACCATCTCGGTTGTCACAATTGAGTGAACTTGTCCAACTTCCAGACAACCTTCAAGTTGGATAACCATCTCGGTTGTCACAATAGAGTGAACTTGTCCAACTTCCAGACAACCTTCAAGTTGGATAACCATCTCGGTTGTCACAATTGAGTGAAATCGTCCAACATCTAGACAACCTTCAAGTTGGTTAACCATCTCGGTTGTCACAATTGAGTGAATCTAAGCAAAACTCCATTGACCTCGCACAAAAAAAGGGATGGGGGTTAGGTGGGTGAAAAACTTTTAATTATAATCATTTATAAATATTTCTTCGTCGCAAAGTCTAGTTATAATAATTTTATTGGCCTTCATAAAAAGTGATAATTGGTTTATGTTCTGCGAGAGCGATTTGTGACGCCATTATGAACGTTTCAATCACTATTATGCACGCACCGAACCCCGGAGGAAAGATTATAATCACCTTTCTGTATGAACAAAATCAATAGTTACACAGGGAAAAGAAAATAATAATTTCGATAATCGATATGTAATGAACTGATCCCATTTTACGATCGGATAAAATTGCTCAGACTACTGTTCAACAGAATTTCATTACAAGTTAATTTTAAAAACAGCCGATAGAATTAACATTATCAAGGTACGAAAGATCTTAATCAGGAAGAGATCATCAGTTTCGATCAAAGATATCGAGTGCTAGGACAAGTTAGCAGATTAAAAATGAGATGAAGAGGGAGAAAGGGGAGGGAGAGATCTAAAAAAAAAAGTTGTTTTATTATGTTATAAACCGGACTGTGGGAAGTTAGCTTCCTGCTGTAAAACTTGTTTAACTTAAAGAGTCGAATTAAATGAAAAATAAACAGTCAAATTGAAAATTTCGCAGAAGTATTTATTGTATTCAAGAATGTTGTTGCTAGCTGTGTTACAAGACAAGATTACATTAAATGCACTTGAGCTACTTTAAAAAAATAAATAAACATAAGCTATATGGGTTACTGTTGGGATAGATTTTTAATATAAAATAGAGGTAACATCTTTAAATACTTGGCACTGTTCAAAAAGACGTCCCTTGCTTACTACTCGCAATTACAGGATCGTTAGCCCTTGATCACTGTTTGAAAAGAGGTTATTTGCTTCCTACCAACAATTACAGGATCGTTAGTCCTTGACCACTGTTCAAAAAGAGGTCCCTTGCTTCCTACCCGCAATAACATGATCGTTAGCCCTTGATCACTGTTCAAAATGAGGTTCCTTGCTTCCTATCCACAATAACATGATCGTTAGCCCTTGATCACTGTTCAAAAAGAGGTTATTTGCTTCCTACCAACAATTACAGGATCGTTAGCCCTTGACCACTGTTTGAAAAGAGGTCCCTTGCTTCCTACCCGCAATAACAGGATCGTTAGCCCTTGACCACTGTTTGAAAAGAGGTCCCTCGCTTCCTACCCGCAATAACAGGATCGTTAGCCCTTGACCACTGTTTGAAAAGAGGTCCCTCGCTTCCTACCCGCAATAACAGGATCGTTAGCCCTTGACCACTGTTTGAAAAGAGGTCCCTCGCTTCCTACCCGCAATAACAGGATCGTTAGCCCTTGATCACTGTTCAAAATGAGGTACCTTGCTTCCTACCCGCAATAACAGGATCGTTAGCCCTTGACCACTGTTTGAAAAGAGGTCCCTTGCTTCCTAAACTATAAACAGGGCTGTAATAAAAAAAAATGGTGCTTAATAGGAACCTCTGCAAAAAAACAAACAAAAAACTTGCATTTATAAAAAAATATTTACGATGGACATTATGTTGTCAATATCAAATCCACGTGAAATTATTTTACAAATAAAAAGGAAGTGATATCATAAAGTAATCGCAAGCACTAAGTTACTCATATTTCAAAGACAGTTTTAATAACCAGCCTAGTACACCAATACAAATAAAATTACGCACTTGTTAACAAATACAGATCAAATAAAAGTACGGCTGTGGCTTTAATTTAGTATTATATATGAAATATTCTACAAATACAAACTAATTGGTAACAAAAACTCATGAGCAGGGGTGGATTCACGAGGTTGCCGCCCACTTTTCCTACCTTAATTTATAACCTTCTAAATCCCTGTTTTCCCCCTCCCAGCCCCCATACACCGACACACACATATCATATACACAATTGTTATCTGTGGAATGATAGACAAAAAGTGCTTACATTATTTGATTATTTATTATAGTGAGCTTTTAAAATTATTGAGAATCTAAGGAAAACTCGCTCCAGCACAAAGGTTTCCAAGTTCTCATTTTGGCGACGGTCGACCTGTCTGCCATAATGCACTAAATACGTTTTATTCACTTTTATATTATTGGAAAATAACACACAACTCTTAAGTAAAAATTACTAGTGCTAATCAGAAAATATTACCGAAGTTGTTACATAGTATGAACACTCTTAAACAAGCAAGACTTCCGTCCGTCTTGACCATGTCGTTGGTTTTTGTTTACCTTTTGTCAGATTATTAATTAACCAGTAAACCCGTGCAAAACTTTCGCACATTCGACCTCCCCCTCCCCCCGAAAAAAATAATTAATTATTTAATAGGGTGACCTGGTGGTCTAAGGGTAAGGTGTCAGACTTCTATGCTGGCGTCCGGGGTTCGATCCTCGGTCCCGGAAAAGATTTATATGATTACCAAACCCTTCCTTCACCTCTGACAAGACATCTTGTGAATGTGGGGAATGCCAGGCCTCCACCGTGGTTCGGATCCCACGTTAAACTGTAGGTCCTCCATTTCATCTCACTATCACCCTACCATTACACATTTGTGTAAGTGCGTATAACCCGAACGGGTAGTAAGACGCGGTGATAATAATAATAATAATGATGATGATGATGATGATACTGGTGTCTTGCCCGCGTGTTCATCAGCTCATCTTAGTTGTCTTGAAACAGTTTTTTTAATCTTCTCTCTGACGTTGGAGTCGTTTTTGAGCAAACATATTGAACTGGTGTTCAGTAAAAAAAAGAAAAAAGAAAGTTGATGTTTTTGGTGAGTTTTTTTTATGGTTGCGTGTGTGTGCGTGTGTGTGTGTGTGTGTGTCTTGTTCTAGTCCCGTATAGGTGCCTTGGGTGGGTGGGTGGACGAGGCTGTGGGTGGACGAGGCAGGTGGGTGGGGGGGATAAGAATGTTATGGCGTAGCCCCGGGCCCGTTCCTTCGGCCCCGCCAAGACGCGGAGTGGTATGTAGTATGTCTGTCAGGGGAAATAGTAGCCTCCCAGCGCCAGGGCTTCTAATGAGTTCGGAACAGCCAGGGACAAGCCGAGCAACAAGTTGTATTCACCTGTCTGTGTACACCCCCAGCCCCCCCTCCACCGAAAAATATAGGTCTTGAACCTACCCACACAAGGAAACGCAGTATTTCTTAGAAATAATACATTTTATAGACCAAATATGTAAATAGAACGCCTTCAGGAAAAACTATTTCTCTCTTTTATTTAAGGTGGTAGGGGGAGGGGGTAGTGGTAATTTAACCTTTAAATTGTTACACTGTATTTATAAAAAAAAGCAAGACAAATTAAAATTATATTTAATTCTTTATTTAAAAAACGACATGTAGTTGGTATACCATACTTAAAGTGTATTCGGAGCTTACTAAAACGCGATAGTAAAGTAAGTTTATTTTTTGTTTTTAAAAATCACCCATGTTTATTTTATGGCGTTTGTGTTATTTTTACTGCAACAAAACTGTTCTAAAAGTTTTAAAAACTTTTTTTTTTTTAATTCGATCATGAAGCATCATTACGGGTTTAGTGGTTTTGAAAACATATTTGGGGAAAAAGATTATGCGAGAAAAATAATATAATTGAGACACTCCACAAATTTCAAAAACTAATTAGTATGCTTAGATAACCATTTTTACAATACTTACGTTTAATTAATTTAGTTTTGAAAAATTTAATTTACAAATCATATTTGTAGATATATACTAACCTAAATTCAAATAAATATTTGTACTTACAATTTGTAATTATACATCCTCATTGTACCGTATTAAATGGAGTTTTGACGTACATATTATAAACACACGACTTAAACGCTAACTCAAGACAAGATAAAAACACTAAACACACAAAGCTAGTCTGAGATTGAGGCCAGAATATTTTCTACATCCATAGTTACCACAGGTACTATTTATAAATACAAAACATATTGAAATTTAGAGATCCAGGCCATGTTACATAGATTGCCTCACAGAACTAATGGCATAATAACTAATTAACTAACCATGTAAATAACTTTCTAATCAGCCTCATGATGCCAATGCTAGATGGTATTCTGAAAGAGGAAAGGATGTTTAATTGGACCATGTGATACGGTATCCTGAAGGGTGCAAAGATGTGTAATTGGACCGTGTGATACAGTATCTTAAAAAATGCAAGGATGTATAATTGGACCGTGTGATACGGTATCCCGAAGGAGGCAAGGATGTATAATTGGACCGTGTGATACGGTATCCCGAAGGAGGCAAGGATATGTAATTAGACCGTGTGGTACGGTATCCTGAAGGAGGCAAGGATGTGTAATTGGACCGTGTGGTACGGTATCCTGAAGGAGGCAAGGATGTGTAATTGGACCGTGTGGTACGGTATCCTGAAGGAGGCAAACATGTGTAATTGGACCGTGTAGAATGGTATCCTGAAGAATGCAAGGATGTGTAATTGGACCGTGTGGTACGGTATCCTGAAGAATGCAAGGATGTGTAATTGGACCGTGTGGTACGGTATCCTGAAGGAGGCAAGGATGTGTTATTGGACCATGTGGTACGGTATCTTGAAGAATGCAAGGATGTGTAATTGTACCGTGTAGTATGGTATCCTGAAGGAGGCAAGGATGTGTAATAGTACCGTGTGATACGGTATCTTGAAGAATGCAAGGATGTGTAATTGTACCGTGTGGTACGGTATCCTGAAGGAGGCAAGGATGTGTAATTGGACCGTGTAGTATGGTATCCTGAAGAATGCAAGGATGTGTAATTGGACCGTGTGGTACGGTATCCTGAAGGAGGCAAGGATGTGTTATTGGACCGTTTAGTACGGTATCCTGAAGGAGGCAAGGATGTGTAATTGGACCGTGTGATACGGTATTCTGAAGGAGGCAAGGATGTGTAATTGGACCGTGTGATACGGTATTATGAAGGAGGCAAGGATGTGTAATTGGACCACGTGATTCGGTATCCTGAAGGAGGCAAGGATGTGTAATTGTACCGTGTAGTACAGTATCCTGAAGAATGCAAGGATGTGTAATTGTACCGTGTAGTACAGTATCCTAAAAGAGGTAAGGATGTGTAACTGGACCGTGTAGTACAGTATCCTGAAGAATGCAAGGATGTGTAATTGTACCGTGTAGTACAGTATCCTGAAGAATGCAAGGATGTGTAATTGGACCATGTGATACGGTATCCTCAAGGAGGCAAGGATGTGTAATTGGACCATGTGATACGGTATCCTCAAGGAGGCAAGGATGTATAATTGGACCGTGTGATACGGTATCCCGAAGGAGGCAAGGGTGTATAATTGGACCGTGTGATACGGTATCCCGAAGGAGGCAAGGATGTGTAATTGGACCGTGTGATACGGTATCCTGAAGGAGGCAAGGATGTGTAATTGTACCGTGTAGTACAGTATCCTGAAGAATGCAAGGATGTGTAATTGGACCGTGTGATACGGTATCCTGAAGGAGGCAAGGATGTGTAATTGTACCGTGTAGTACAGTAGCCTGAAGAATGCAAGGATGTGTAATTGGACCGTGTGATACGGTATCCTGAAGGAGGCAAGGATGTGGGAGTATCCCCAGGTCCATCAATAACCCCCAAGACAGAGGTCATTACCGCGTGACAGGTCTTTCTATCGCTCCAGGTAAAACCAGGCGCCTGCCGACTCACTAACGCACTAGCGCTGCCGGTTTTGTTGACGGCGGCGCGAGAAACCAGGTAGGGGGGGTTGAAAGAAATCCACTGACATGTATCACTGACTTGTTGACATTTACAGCAAGGGGTACGTCCACAAGATTGGAGGAAAGGAGAGGAACCTAAATCGTTTGAGTGGTAGTACTATTTTTTATTTTCAAGACCCCGGTGAAATAAAAACAAAAGTTGGTTTGCTAGCAGTATTTTATTGTCTTTTGTGATTATTTAACTACCAATTTACTGAAATGTATCTCTAGTGCATTTAGGTTTGTAGAGATCACGGGGGAGTAAAGTTGTGGGGGGGCCACGATGGATAAATTAGATTCAGTTTTTATTGATAAATCTAGTGAATGTTAATGTACTCTAATAGACTTACATTTTTATGGAATGTGCCTTATCTGAGAGAAAAGTTACTTTCATGTGTTTATACGTCAATTAATTTGGCCAATACCTGTCACTTTTGATTGATATTATCAATACCTATAAAATAACAGTAAAATAGTAACATCGTTGATTGCAAAAAGGTCTGTATTTTTCTAAATGCTTCTTTCAAATAAATTCCTACAGTGGTTGATTTTTGGCGAGTGATTCATCAGGAAGTCTAGAATGTTCTGCGCACAAGAGGAATAGCACAAATTGGGCCACCACATTCCTCTAAGATTGTGCCGAATGACAAATTGTTACTACATCAGGCAGTACGCAAGAACGGAGGTGAGTAAAAGTGAAGGTTTGAGTGATAAATGAGTGGCGTTGATTTGCGATCTAATAGGGTAGTAATACTAATCTTATTTTACACACATATTCTTACTGTATTCTTATTCATTTCTCTCACATCAACAAGAGACTGCTTGCAGTTGAGCAAACTTTTTCCGAAAGGATTTTATAATAATAATATTTAAGTCAATAGCTTTCCAGGAACTAGCTCTAGTAACAGTAAGAAAGAGAGAGAAAATAGATTGAAGTTAGCTAGCTTTGCGAAGAGGGTTGGAAAGTGTGTGGGTGTCACGTGAATTGGTCCTGAGATTATGATGACCATCGACAGAGACTAGATGTAATTAGAGGTATTAAGGGGGTCCTGTTAACAATATTTTCTTTGTCATTACCAGAGAGTGTAGACGCCGTATATAATCAAGTCTTAGGACCAGTTTCATAGTCAAATTTAGTACGCCTCAAGTCCGGCGCTACACTAAATACAAGACGACACCTACCTGAACCAGAATGGAATGGGCCGCTCTCTCATAGTAAACTGCCCCATAGCCAGAACATTTGTTATAATATATAGAAATATGGTCACGGGATCACAAGTCGAAGATAAATCTTTCACATGTTTTGAAGTGTTTATAATTTATTTAATTCATTCGCGAGTATAACAGCCAATTCAATGTAAACTATATCACAACAATAAAAATGAGCAATCATTAGAGTTTGAACAAGGGAATTTTTAAGATCAGCGAGAAGAACGTTCTTAAGTCGCTTTAACTGCAATGAGGCGAAAACCTTTTAAAAAAATATGAATTATTTGGTTAGACAATGTGAGAACATCATTTGCCTAGATTTCGGACCACAAGGACCAAAGGAATTATGTTTTTATTCAATCTAACATTAGGGAGATTAGAAAAGATAATAGTAAATTTAGATGTATTTGAAACTAAAGTAATAAACTTAGATTTACCCATAATAAATAGCTCATTTGTGCACCAAGTTAAGATGAGTTTAGTAACGCAAAGGAATTATCCAATAGAGGTGCAGGTGAATACAGATATATTTGGAAATAGTCTGCGTAGAGATGATGTTTGGTGACATGAAGACCAGCCGGTAGGTTATTAATAAACATGGAGAACAACATCGCCCCAAGGATAGACCCTTTCAGCCCTCCCATATCTACACTACGCCAACCAGACAGGGATTTACCGATCGCAACACATTGTTTGTTATCTTGCAGATAAGTTTGAACTAGTCCAATTTACAGATAGTTCAGAAAAATTAAAATATTATGATAATTTAGAAACTATTATTTCACTATCAACAGTATCGAAGCTTTTACTGAAATTTAAGTGTGTCATACCGATTGTATGTCGTCCATTACCAGTCTTATTTCGTCTAAATCATTAGTTAGCTATGTCACTGTGCCATGGTGTGGCCGAGATACATACTGGTATTTATCCAGTAGATTGTTGGCTGTTAAGTACTCATATATTTGCTATGCACTATGTATCTAAGACTTTGGATTGAGCTAGAAGGATAATTATTGGTCCATATTCCTTTACTGTACTAGGGGAATCAATATTTGCAATAGGCCTGACAAGAGCAGTTTTTCCAAGTTGTAGGAAAGTGTCAAGTTTGTCAAGAGGGATAAGGTCAAGGACACGTTAATGTAGACGGCCCAATAACAAACAAATCAACGCCTCACTCACTTGTCACTCACCCTTAACTTACTCATTCTTAATCTTGGGTACGGCCTATTGAGCTCCCAGAGGTAAAGGCAGGTTTGACGTTAGGACATTTATTGTATGACGCTCGACCAGAAAGTCACAAAATAACCTCTGAATTCAAAAATGATAAAGAATAATTTAATCTCATTCCTCTTGTTAACGCTTTGTGGTTTGGTTGAGTTGAAAAGATTTTCTCCTAATATAATATAGAAAACCTATTGTTGATTTTGGGGGAAGCCCCGGTTTCGTATGGAGGGAAGGTTAGGGTGATCCCCCCTCCCCCTCCTTTAAATAAAGAAACGTGCATTTCGTTATTCATTCAAACTTTATTCTATGTTTTATGTTTGCAAACACAGTTCATAATGAAATGTGCAATTTAAATAATCCTTTCACACCTCCAGTGATACTGAAAGCTTTACTAAATCTCACAAGAGACATCTACAAATCCAAGATGGTGGAATGTGCTATCGAGAGCACTGGGACTCACAAGTACCCGATACCCCCAGACTCTTCAAGTTGTTCTAAGTTTCAAACAGCAAGGGACTTGTTCTCAAAACTTAATTCCAACTCTTTGTCCTTCAACTCAAGAGTCTCTTATTCAGCTCTGAACGGGGTAAGTGTTGTCAGATGTTCTCTTCAAGGGTGTATCCCCCATCCTATTTGGTGGTCGAATGGTCTAAGGAGTCACTTTCACAATATGTCAAACCGCCGATGAAGAGGAGTTTGGGGTTTGAATCCCGGTCGAGTTTTATGTGAGCGTTTTCTCCTAAATTGTTCTCCACTTCACCTCCACGCAATTGTGGGTATATTTCTTACTGATCCTACCTACCCTGTCCCTATTCCATTATTATAATTAAATGCTGTGGTCTGAATGGTGTTCTCTCCAAAAATTTGTTGCTAAACGTATTCATTTTTTTAAAGTGATGTCCCCCCTCCCCCTCCAAGTAAAATGTATACGTCGATTGATTGTCATGATGGATATCTTAGGCTGACATCAAATGTGAGATATGTTAGGCTGACGAGGATGCGTGCGCATCCAATTTGTATACGATGACTGAGCAAATGCACAGGCAGAGGGATCGGCATTTCGTCCCCCATCATGGTCGTCATTAATCACCGAGCTTCTAAACAAACACGCTAAGAGCGCTGCTGTTGTTTTTATGATGGCCCGGAGGAGGCTCCTGAAAGATGAGACTTGTCTGGGTGGTCGGCGCTTAGGACGACTCTGATAGTCTAGGGAGTCTTTGGTACGATCCTTGCGGGGTAAGAACAGCTCCTCTTCAAACGTGCAAGGTCCCGGGGTTCGATAACCGGTTCGGAGAGGTTTTATTTTTTAGGCTTTCTGTGTTTGCGATCTAGAAGAACCGGAACGTCTTACTATTACGACGGAATAGCGTACGTCTTGTATAACGACATAAATAGAAATAAACGAACATTCCCTTGTAGATATGTTGGTAAATTACCATCCGGTCAAAATTCCTCTGCATCTACCAGTGATACTAACCATACTACACAGTATCAATGTTCCAGACAGTTTATCTACCCCCGGCACCTACTAGCGTTGTAACAAGATACAATCACGTGTATCATTAATGTTTATATTGTATCACAAGATGTAATCATCACCGTTAGTGGCAGCAAATTATTCCAGTGGAACTCCTCGACCATTGTCACGTGGTTAAAGGCATCACCCTATATTATTTTATTGTCTGGTTTACAGGTGGCAGGGAGTTTGGAGCCAGGATTCCTGTCAGATGTACCTATTCCTTATACAGTTTCCAGTTTTCCCTTCCTGTATATGCGGGTACAATTCCTCTATAATTTTACTTTACTCTTGCCAACTGTGTAAATATGCGGGTATCTCGAACATATAGTAAGAAGTGAAGCGTGGACAACAAATGTTCTCGAAGAACACGTGCCTGCACTCAGTTCGCGGTGACATCCTACATTCCTCGTCCGCTTTGGCCCTATCATATAAGCTACAGCACAGTGTACACCTGCAAGATACTCTTGCTACCTTTCAGGGTGGACGAAGTGTACGTAAGTCACATCTCGATTACTTAACAGCGTGCATCACATGTCAATCAACTCTGTGATATAGAGTCGACTAGAAATAGTATATTTATACGTACAAGATTGCGCGTGGGTCATTTCTGATTAAACATTAAAACGGAGATAAAAAGTTAATAGAAGTTCCTAGTACAGAAAATTGTTAAAATATTAAACGATATTTGGATGAAGAAACTTTGTTAAAAAGGTCGTTTTTGACCATTTTAGAATGGCTTCACAGATAAGCATTGTGCACAGAACCTCATTTTGTCAGAATAGGAACATAGTATAGTTATTAAGAATAATAATAATAATAATACTAATAATAATTAGCACCGCGTCTTACTACCCGTTCGGGTTATACGCTTTAAGTACTAATTACGCTAATGGAATAGGAATTGGGAAGGGTGAATTAGAGTAAGTGAACCCGCATTTGCGTGGAGGGAGAGTGGAAAACCATTTAGGAAAAACCACCCCCAGTTCACCCGACCGAGATTCGAACCTCGATCTCCCCGTCCTCAGCAGTTGAGCTCAACACGACCAGCGCGTTAGCCAACTACGCCATATTAAGAAGAGAATTTGTCAATTTGTCCCCCCATCGTCACCGCAGAAAATTTCGAGTAATCATTCAAATACGAATGCACTGCATACATTTTTGGTATATCTTGGTATTTTATTTTCCCTTTTACTCCCAGACCACACACAAACGCAGATACAAGCCAGGATCTCGGTCGGGCCTGCTACGATGAACGTTCTTGGTTATTGCTAACCTGAGAATTTATAGAAAATAAGAACTCGACTAATATCATGATGTACCTTTGATCCACCGACGCCGGAATAACGGTAGCCAACAATTTGGTTGAGCTACTCCTCCCCTGACCCCTTTACCCCTCACGAACAAAGAGACATCACGATCGTTTAGGTGAAGAGGAAGGGAACGTGATTTAAGCTCCATATCTTTGTTGTTTTTATGACAAAATAATTATTTTGCCTATTATAAATAAAACATGTCCCCAGTTGATACGTTTAATTTAATATTTTACATTTGGTAGGCTCAAGGGAATCGTTACATTTGAGCAGAACTTTTTGAATTAAAATAAAAAGTTATTGTCAAATTTCACGATACTTATTACAAATATTCAACTAATGTTGAGAATATAAAGTGTAGAAAATTAAACTAAACGTATCAACTTGAGAACTATTTCATTTGTTCTAACCAAAAAGGTTTTTTGTTATAAAAACTACAAGAATAAGGATTTGAACTCACGCTCCCTATCATGGACAGTTAATAACAGACTTCTTAGACTACGGTCTTCCTCTTTGTACACACACACATACACACACGTCATGGTCTCTCCTGTCAGTCCTGTATTCCTCCTCTCCTGTCAGTCCTGTATTCCTCCTCTCCTATCAGTCCTGTATTCCTCCTCTCCTGTCAGTCTTGTATTCCTCCTCTCCTGTCAGTCCTGTATTCCTCCTCTCCTGTCAGTCCTGTATTCCTCCTCTCCTATCAGTCCTGTATTCCTCCTCTCCTATCAGTCCTGTATTCCTCCTCTCCTGTCAGTCCTGTATTCCTCGTCTCCTCCGTTCCTTGGTAGCACGTGACCACGTAACGTCATGCTCTCTCCTGTTGTTAGTTCTTCTTGCGGCCACGATCATCTTACTACAAGAGAGTACTCTATTATGTTGTTTTCTCCTCCTTTTCAAAAGGAACATTCAGTTGACAAAAGAGTCCTTGGAGAGGAAATGATATATCTTCCTTCTTATATTGGTCTATTTCCAGGCTGAACAAGATTCCGTTTGCGTCGAGGAAGTCTCGTGAGATGTAATAGCAGGCAGTGCGCGTGCGTAGAGTAGTCTAAGTGTAATCCATTGCTGCAATCTTTTATGATTAGATTACTAATTTTGAATATTTTCTTTGGACTCTTAGACATAAATTGTTCGAAACTGGCTAAGAAAACAGGAAGAGGGGGAAAAAAAATTAAAAATTGGTGCACGAGTTCGACCTTCAGAGAGAGTTTTTGAATACATTTGGTAAAAAAAAACTCCTCATTCATTGGGAAATGAACGCCAGAAAATAATTGTTTGGATGAATCTAAATTTGCCAATGGCTCTAGCAAGGCCAACCAGACGATGTAGGATAATATAATTTGAGGGGGTTAGAAAGGAGACGAGGGGTTTTCACAAAAGAATAATCGATACCGTTTGTGTGATTTGTTTATTTGTATTAAAATAATATTTGAAATATCTTTATGAAAAAAAAGGTTAGCTTTAAAAAGCTAACAAACTTTAAAATAACTGGCTTGGGAAAGTTATAGTAAAAATACAAAATTCTACCCACTATGCCATTTATGAATTTCAAAATTTCAAAAATAAAATTTCAGTTAAATATTCTTACAACAACTTTCCTTGGAGAAAAAAAAAAGTAGATGCTATTTATCATGTAAACATTTCCCAGATATACAATTTAAATCAAATTATTTGGAGCCATTTCAGGAAAGTTTTTAATTTCAAAAAAGCATCCATTATTGCTACTATCCTTAATTTTAGAGCTAGATTCAAAATAACAATTTTTACCTCGAGTTTCTAAATAAAAAGTTTGAACGAAATCCATCGGAATGTTTCAGCTGTAGCCCCAGGAACAAACGGACAGATATAC